>JAOVVB010000049.1:6886823-6897981 GCA_028570985.1 Heterobranchus longifilis
AGGAAACACAGACATAAAGGCTCCCTGAGAAGTAAACCAACCAGTCACTCCACTGTCAACAAACCTGACTCATCAGTGAGAGTGGGGCAGACAGCATCTAAACATACCAGTTCACCATAATACTCTACGTCCATGAGTCCCCAAGATCTGCTTCTCTACCTAAGGCAAATCTATTCACAAAAATGCTTGGCTAAATAAATAGGTTTTTAGCCTAGACTTAAACTCTGAGACTGTGTCTGAGTCCTGAACATTAATTGGAAGGCTGTTCCATAATTTTGTGGCTTTGTAAGAAAAAAATCTGCTCTAATGTAGTTTTCATAATATAAGGTACTGACAAGCAGCCTGCATCCTTTGAGTAGATGGCGTATAAAAAAAAAACACTACCAGTTTATCCATTTAATCCATTTATATAAATATAAATGTTATAACATATCTAGGAATCCACAGTGGCTGAAACGTCAGTGTAGCAGAATCACAACATTGACAAACATATACTGTACATATAGCGTAGACGTTTTACAAATGGGAAACACATTTTATGTCAGGAAAGTCTTTTTGCTTAATACATATATATTCACACAATATGAGGTCTGTTTTATTCCTTGTAAATATCTGAAGCCCTAACACGATAAGAATTCCCCCCACAAACCCAAATCATAAAAATGTCGAAAATAATAAGAAATAAACCAGAGAGCTGAAGGAATATGGCACTCAAGAATATCTGATGTCATGTCACACTATATGTTTGTCAATGTTGTGATTCTGCTACACTGACGTTTCAGCCACTGTGGAGACCTAGATATGTCACAAATGCCTGAGATCTTGGCAAACAGGACATTTTTTTCTGCTAAACTCAAAAGCAGGAGAATATTTTTCTCAAATAAGCAAGCTTTGAGGCAATAGGTGTCCTCTAGCATAATCTGTCAGCCAACATCTACGTGATGACCCTGTTAAATGTTTTTTTTTAATTTTTTTTATTTGTCATGCGGGATGGCATGAAACGATGAAATGTGGAAATAATTGGTATATGACAAATCCATTTTAGTTACATTCTCTTAAAATTGAGTTTATTCACACTTAAGACTGTGGGCCTTTTATGACAGGAGTATAGATGCACTTGAGTAATATGTTCAACCCAATGTTGATTTTACCTTTAATATCAGACTGCTGTAAATCATCACTTCTGTATTCTGAACATGTGCTTGCTTCAAGCTGGGGCTGTTTAAATTCATAAACCACAAATGATGTTAAAAGGCATTTCTCAATACAACCACATCTTACGATTTGGAGTGTTTTATATTCATACTGCTTGATCAGGATAACCTGTGGACATATTGTTGAGACTAAGTTGCACTGACTATTTTATGGTTATCTTATATTTTTATCTGTTTTATTTTGATTTTAAATCAAATTTTAAATCATTTGAAAAGTTTTATTGCTATTTCTTTCTATTTCATTTTATGATTATTCTCTTCTCTTTTGTTCTTGTGATTGTCAAACAAACGATGGATTAAAAAGCAGTGTACTTCCAAATATCATATTTTATTAATGGTCACCTGTTCTGGTTTATATAATGAGAGATGCATCTTGTCAGGAAGTTAGGTCCAAGGGTATATAGTAGTCCATATAACAGCTGATCCCTGACATTGGTTCGTTCATGTGTTAGCCTTAGGCAATGTCTACTTATTTATCCTCTGTATCACCTTTATCCTAATCAAGTTCATGATTTTAGAATCATCCAGTCCACTTCGGCCATGTGTTTGAAAGGTGGAAAGAAACCAGGTGACTACACACTGACTGACTGAGTGACTGAGTGACTTACCCAACAACCCAAAGGAACAAAACATGCAAATAGACAAACAGACATTGTAGAGACAATAACTAAAACCCAGGACTGTAACATGACATGAGTCGATAGAATCAAAGTGGCAACAAATTCAAAACTGACACGTTTAAAGATGATTGAGGGCCAAGCAATTCAACTTGACAGTGACAGTTCAGTGTCATACCCGAGTTTAAGTTTGTTTTTGAAATGTAGTCACTTTTGACCCACATGACAGAAGTATATAAGGTATGGCTTCAAGAAAATCATGAGCATGTAAAAATATTAAAATTCATTTAAAAATCTTAAAATGTTTCAGGTAAAGTGTTTTTAAAGAATCTTGATGTTGCAAAAAGTGTTAAGATAAGAGCAATTCCACTTAGAACTATAAATTGCTTCATGTTTTGTAAATTATCTGCACCATCATGTCTGGTATAAAGTGTATGAGCGTTTGAGCAAGCAGTGGAGCTGAGTGCTGCACCTTTTAACCTCATTAAAAACTTAAAATTCAAGCTTTTCTGACTATAACATTCAAGTCTTAAAGGTTTATTTTTTTTATGTGCGTGTAAGCGTGTTTTTACTAAAAAATAGGGCAACTCACCTTAGGAAGGAGAAAGAAAGGCGCTGCCTATTCAGCACATTTTTAAAAAATATAAAACATAACCTTGAACTCTTACAAACAGCTTAGGCAGTCTCCACAGACTTACTCCGCTTTACTGTATACTGCCACACTCTTGGAAGTGTAATAAAGTTATGGAAACTTTATGCAGGATTAAGATTAAGTTGAATACAAAAAAATTCAAATGCTGCATTTAAAATCCCTTTATTTTGAGCAAATTTTGTTATAAGATCAGATTGCAACTGCAAGGAATTGAAATGAACACCTGGCCATCTGGGAAATATGCACCAATCAGCCATAACATTATGACCACCTGCTCCAATATTGAGTAGGTCCCAACTTTTGCTACCAACAAAACAGTAATGAACTGTGGGTTCTGACACCTTTCTATCACAACCAGCATTAAACTTCTCATCAATTTGATCTACAGTAGCGCTTCTATTGGATTGGACTACACGGGCCAGCCTTCACTCTCCATGTGCATCAGTGAGCCTTGGCCACCCGTGATCCTGTCACCAGTTCACCGGTCTTCAAGAATATCCAAGAGCTGCAGTTTTGGAGTTTCTCTGACCCAGTTGTCTAGACAGCACAATTTGGCCCGTCTCACAGTAGCTACATTTTCAAAATCTCGTTCCAATGGTGGCTGGAAGTGGGTGAGATATATTAGGCAGCAAGTGAACCTTTTTTTCCTGAAGTTGATGCTGGAAGCAGGAAAAATGGGCAAGCGTAACGATTTGAGTGACTTTGGCAAGAGCTAATTGTGATGGCTAAAGGACTTGATGAAAAGGTTGTGATAGAAAGGGGGGGAAACCCACAGTGCATCGCTGTTAGGGGGGACCTACTCAATAGTAGGCAATAATGTTAAGGCTGATCAGTGTACATGTAAGTAAAATACAGCAACCTTATTTGTTAACTTCATAGTATATTCCTGTAATACACGTAGGTGCCATTGCTCATGTAAGTTTCCTGACTTTGCTTTGATTTGCTTTTCTGCAGCCACTTTATCTCAGTAATAAATAACTGTGATAACTAAGTATTACCAAATGTAACAACATACAGTGTGAAAAATGTTGGCAAAAGATCCAGGTATTGGCTCTATAGTGGTGCAACCACAGCAAGTTTTGTTAATACTGTATAACAACTTAACTCTTGAGACCTGAATGTCCTCATATGAGGACATGACATTTTCTCCCAGCTAAACTATTTTTATGTCCTTGTATGATCCACATATGAGGACAGTGTGAAGACATTGTTTAAGATTAGCATAGGTGCCAATAAAGAGAAATGGTTCGCATTGTACTCAATCAGATGAAGTATAAACAGAAAGCCATATACAGAGGTGGCCGAAAGTATTAAGACAACACATGCCATGTATTATAGTTCCTCCTATAGTTCTCTAGCCTTTCTAGCCAAAGATTTGTGCTAGTTACCTGAAAATCTAGTAAAGCATAAAGAATAAAAGACTTAATAGTAAATGTTGATTGTTGTATAGCAAATTGAATTCCATTATTTAAAAAAAATAAAAAATTAGAATGTCGTTAATGTCGTTCCAGGTTTTGGGTTTGATTCCTGGCCAGGTTTGATTCCCGTCTCTGTGTGCATGAACTTTGCATGTTCTCCCTGTGCTTGGTGGGTTTCCTCCGGGTACTCCGATTTCCGCCCACAGTCCAAAGACACGCAGATTAGGTTAATTGGCATTAATTATCCCAAATTGCTCGTAGTGTGTGTATGTGTTTTTGCCATGTGATGGATTGGCACCCTGTCCAGGTTGTACCCCGCCTCGTGCCCTAAGTCTCCTGGGATAGCCTCCAGGCCCAACGCGACCCTGAATACAGGATTGAGCGGTATAGACGATGAGAGAGTGAGTGAGTAAAACACTAAATTTTATGTTTGTCTCAATACATTTGCCCACATACAACATAAAATATCACCTGAAATTGTGAGGTTGAATCTGGTTGATGTTTCAGGTACCCATGCCTAGAAGTCCTATGTCCTTAAGGTCTCTTTAATGTGAGCAGAACTGGCTGTGATGTCTGGAGGAAGCTGCGTTCTCACATCAATCCTAGCAACATTAAACAATTATACAGGTTTATGAGTTCACACAGGCAGAAGTGGGCGGATAGTGCGTTCCTCCGAGTTTTGTGTTATGCCACCCTTAATGGTAGCCATTTGAAAAGATGCATTCAGCTGGCATTACATGTTTAAAAAGAATAACACGAGATACTATTTTTTTCTGGAGAAGATCTCCTTAATGTGATGGCCATTAATTCTGATAAATCCTGATAATTCTGCAAAAAATTCCAAATGCAGATATAGACCTATATTTTATAGGTGATAAGGGCCACACTTTGGGGATGTTGGTTCTCCATCTGAGAAGCCTTTTTTTCCATGTGTATGGCTTCAGTAAGGTCTTTAAAATAAAAACAGTTTTTTTCTGTACCAAACCTGTACTGTATAAAAGTTTGGAATAATTATGGTTAGACGCAGAGCTGTTTTTATTACTTCATTTGCATACAATTTAAATACAATTCCTGCTAATTTTGTAAGAGGTCACACTGGTTTATGCAATATTAGTCTGGCCTTTAAAAACTGTATCACAGCTCTATGAATAAAAAGGTACTTTTTTTCTCATAAGGATGATATAAGCCAAGCCTGCGGTTAAGTTTGGCAATATCCCTTTTAAAAAAGTGATATTTCGTGATTTGTGTCATGTATCTAGAGAAATGTGTTTCTCTCTGGCGCTGTGCATGAATAATTCTGCTCTCAGAGGTCACGAGTTTATCACAGCAATAAGAATAAGCATCAAATTTAATATCTACTTTTAGCATGGGATTATTATTATTATTATTATAGTAATTATTATTATTTGCATTTGTATTAAAATCTACAAACCTTTCAAACATCAGCACAAACAAAAAAATGTACAAACGGTAACACAGTATGAAATCAGTGCTTAATTAGGATAGTATAAAAATAAAAGTTTATGGACTATTTATAACTGAAAAAAAAGCCTAAGCAGATTCCTTTTCTATTTTTGTAAACGAATGACAAAGTGTTCGACACCCTGATAATCGTTTCCTTAACGTCTCATTTCCTCTCAATGGTACATCACAGAGAAATGTCTACAGATCCGGGAACAAAAGAGTTTGGGCACAGAAGAGTGATACTTCCTTATAAAAGTATAAACAGGATACAGACAGTGCTTCTAAATGACACACACACACACACACACACACACACACACACACACACACACACACACACACACACACACACTCACACCCTATGTGGAATATCTCACAGAGCATCAAAATGTTTAAACATGTTATAACAAATCACCCATGAGGCCTTGTGTTCCTGTGTCAGCTTGTCAAAAGGCTCATTACCCTACAGGTGCTCTGATCAGATAAGGTATAGATAAACTTCCGTTGCTCACACTTTTACTGAACCGGTGGCATCGCGGATAACACTGTCGCTTCCCACCTCCAGGGTCCCACCATGAGCCTGTTCGCATGTCCTCCCCATGCTTGAGGGGTTTCCTCTGCGTACTCAGGTTTCCTCCCACAATCCAAAGACATGCAGATTGGGCTGATTGATGTTTCCAAATTGCCCGTGTTGTATAATTGGGTGTGCTTGTACCTTGTGGGTGTACCCCTCTTTGTACCTCCATAGAGGAGGCTCAAGACCCTCACAGTGCTACACAGGATAAGTGGCATAAACAATGGAAAGGTTGTGGCTTGGTAAGATGCATCAGGGTGACCTGGAGTGATTTGTACCTTACTGCCATGGCTATTATTTTATAACATTTTAAAATAAATGCCAAACCTACAACTTTTTATGTCTCAGCCGTCTATCTGTGGTCGATCATATGTTTCCCTGGGTCTATCTATGGTTGTTTATTGCCGTCAGAAGTCATTCTCAGGCAGTTGTAGTCATGATTACAAAGGACCTTTCGCTGTGACTAGCTAAGGCAACACCTACTGCCACATGCTACGGTTAGTATTGATTGACAAACAATCATTTTTTAAACTTAATTAATAGCTCTGTAGGGATCCATAAACCCTTGTGAAAAATCTTAGACCTACTCATAAGTTCTTTTAGTTACCTGTGGCCTGGTTATACCAAACTGTTGGTTTTTCCATGCCTTTATGTAGCATAAAGTATTTTGCCTTAGCTCTGTCTTAGTCATAGAGACATAACAAGCAGCGATTATGAAAGATTTTGAAACCCACTGACAGTACCACTGGTCATGCACTCTGTCTGTCAATAGCTCCAGTATGTCTACATGGATTATAGTTCTTAATATAAGCATTTAAATATAATATAACTTTGTTTGACATGCACAAATTGGTTTTGCTCGTGTTTTTCTTCAACTTTGAGCGAAGGTTAGGCTCTCAATCTTTCTGATTAAGTCTGCCTTATGCAGTATGACTAGTTACAAGAAGTCAGCCTCATCTATGATTGACTGGCTACATCATTTCGAACCCAAAAAAAAAAAAAAAATTAATCAAATACAATGATGATGGTGAATGCACAGCAGGTCTGAAAGGTGTCTTAAATTCAAGTTATGTGCACTGTCGAGAACTAGAGCTGCTTGAGCTGGCGATAAATAAAACGGCAAATTAAGTACATGTTACACAGTGGTACAAACGGTGACTGTATTAATTTTTAACCTCTTTTAACTACACGACACACGTATTTGTTGCTGTATCCCTTGTATCACCCACAGATTCCTTGTGCAATGCAGGACAATTTCTTACAAAACAAGAAACTCTGGTTTACACTGATGTCAGAAAAAGTACAGTTTCTTTCTCTGCTTGTTCAAGCATGCACTTTATCCTTGTGCTTTATACAGTATGAATGTGCGAGCTTTGTTTATTCAGCTGGTTTAAACCAAGTCCATTTTGTGCAACAAATATACTTTCTTTCGTGAGCCGTGTTCTCGTTCTTAGACATTCTCTTTAAGATCGAATCATTTACAGCTAGCAGGTGCTGATTATGTAAGCAGCGGATCGATACTCAAACGCCCCTTATAAACGCCTCACGGCGGTCTTCTGTCGTGGGAAGAATAAAGAGTGAAGCATTCTTGAGTTGAAAGCTTGAGAAGCTAATATCTGCTAAGCGAATCTGGCAAGCTGTAGCATCCCCCGCGGCTAACGCAGCACCCACACATAGCCAGCGCAGCTGCATCTCGTATGAGGCGTTATCAACTCGATGTTGTCCGACACACCCTTACTGCTGTTCCTGCATGCGAATTCATTGGGAGTTGCGAAAAAATGTAAATGATTGCTTTAGGGACCAGAACATTCTTTTGAGCTTTGAGCTGGGTGGAGAATTTCACTTGGTTCTGACTAGCTGAAATGCAAAGCAGATGGCAGGGAGCAACGTAAGGGATCAGGACGAGTGAATTCAGGGTGAAATCTAGTAGATGATGATCATAAAGCTTAGTGCAGTGACATTCTTGACAAAACATAAATAAACAAACAAACAAACAAAAAGAAAAACCCAAGACTTGAGTGTACATACAGTACCTTGCAAAAGTATTTGCACCCCTTGAACTTTTCCACATTTTGTCACTTCAGCGTAAAAATGGATTTTATGAAATAGACCAACACAAAGTGGCACACAATTGTTTACTAATTAGGTGACTTCTGAAGACAATTGATTCCACTGTATTGTAGTTACGAATATTGGAGTGAAGGAGGCTGACTACAAAATGCAAGCCATACTTTTCAGACTTTTATTTGTAAAAAAAATTTGAAAATCATTTATCATTTTCCTTAAACTATCACATTAAATTTCAATAAAATACATTCATAATTGTGGTTGTAATGTGACGAAATGTGTAAACGTTCAAGGGGTGTGAATACTTTTGCAATCATCTGTGCTCAATAATAATGTACTTATTATATTAGGGTTCTTTTCTAACATTTTGTACTGAACTGTTTTTCAGTCAATTTAACCAAGAAATAAAAACAATATATTTTAGTCTGAAAAATCTGACATTTGGCTTTGGCTTTTTTCCCCCCACTTCAACTGCATGCTCAGCACTTTCGACTACAGAGAAATAAAAAGAAGGAGGCTATCATGTAATGTTTGCTCATGTGGTTTCCCATGAATTTAAGCCCACATCTATGATGATTCTATTTTTTTTTTTTATTATTATTTAACCAGTTATGACTTGCATGAAAGTGCTTGTGAAAACATCTGCACTTTTTAATGCCCTTTGAATGTTCAGGTGCTTCTTCGGGGAGGATCGTTTTTCTTTCACCACATTCTTGTCTGGAATTCCACATCCCCATTCAACTGAATGAATGGCAGATATTCCTTTGAAAGCTCGCCATTCAGTATAGTGTTGTACATCCCGTTCCCATCCTCGGACAAAACCATTTTCCTTTTCCCTTAGAGCATTTCCAAAACATCCATCATTCATTAAGCCGGGGTCAGGCAAAGGGACAGACATTTATGCAGGCTTTCAAAGAGGATGAAATCTAATATAAGGAATATGGAGTGGGAATAAGCTTCACAGTACTCAAAACCAGAAGCGTAAACACTTTTAATAGTGGTGTAAATTAGTGACTTTGGGGACGATAAAGCTTTTGGCAGAGGACAGATGGGGGCATATCTGATTTATTTTGATTGTTTTGGCTGGCATTGGAATAACCCAGCTGGTACTACTTATGCCTCACAGCTAGGTAACATTACATTTGATGGCAATCACACACACATTATTTTACAACTGGGACACGGAGACCAGCTGACACTGCTTAATTATCGACTGGAACAAAAGCAGTAATTAATAAAATTTGATGTTCACATGAACATGTTTTTATTTTTTTTTCCGAAAGAAAGAAAATAAATTTTGACTCAGAAGATTTCAGTGATCACAGTGTTAAAGAATCAGAGGGACAAAGTCTTCAGCAAAGTTAGAACTTAGATAAAGAATTAGATAAATTGTATTATTTAATATTAAATATATTTAAATATTTAACAAGAGCCTCTATAGTATGTAAATACAAGAAAGGATTTGTCCGTACATCAGTCATAACTTGCTCTTTCAATGAAATCTTTACGTTTCATGCATTGGAGGACCTGAAACCTTTCTATAAAAACCTGTCTGTATGTCTAGATTTTGTCGCAGCGTCACTAAAAAACTAGCTGGACAAAATTTTATGAAAGTTCGGCAGTACTTAGGGATCTGCCTGAAGGTCACCCTGCACCATGAGTGAAATCAAAATGTTGAGTAAAAGCGATGTAATAAACGGTTATGTGCAGATTTAATAATCTACTTTAAAATAAGCTACTAATAAACTACTTGCTCAATGTGAACAAACACCTGCACCAATAGATATTAATTAGAAAAGATAAACTGAAATTTTTACTGGGATTAGTTCATATTTTAACTTTGGCTGAAATAACAGAACTGAAGTGGTATAAGTGAATATTAACAAGCAGGAGTCGTTTTAGGACAAAACTTTATCTTTATCCGATCTACTTTTTCGGTTTCTCATGTGATTCACTCTCCGATTACTAAACAGGGAGTGTAATTGACTGATGATGAAAGAAGTACAACTTAGTGTGAACAAGGCGTAAGATACTCAACGTAACAAAATTTGATTTCTTTGTATTAATAAGTTAGACAGAGAGTTCTGCCGTACAGAAAAGAGAGACAGACATGTACGTGGGCTTCAACCTGAAATAATAATATCACTGATTACATTAAAGCTCATCAGATTATTTTTAACTTTAACCTTTTAACTCTTTCTACAAACTCTTTGAGAGGTTCTTGGCTAGTTACTAAAACCAGAATTAAAATGCAAAGAAATGCTTATTAAAGACTAAATTTTATCTTGTTTATATCCAAGGTTACCTTGCTTGTAAGCTTGCTTATATGGTGTTTAAGTGCACTCAATATATGAAGGGTGATCAAACCAGGAATGAAGGCGTAAAACAAATTTTTTGAGCACCAGTTGTAATATTTTATTTACACAAGTCTGGACACATTATGCTTATGTAAGTTATGAGCTTCCATTCTGTGTAATACCAAACTTACAGGGTGCTTTGAAGCAGGTGATGCGTAAATATGACCTTTCTGGATCCAGAGAACAGTAACATAAAATATAAAAATATCAACAAAACGATTCATAAAAAAAAAAGAAAAAAAAAAAAAAAAAGAAAATTTGAATACTGATACTGATACAGGTCCCTGGTTCAGTCCTGAGCTCAGGATGATGCTGCCTATGTATTATTTTCTGATGTTTTTCCTATACATGGTTTCGTCCAGGTTTGGCAGTTTTTTGAACAGGTTGGTGAATTGGCTATTATAAATTTCCCCTAAGGTGCACATATTTGTGTGGGTAGATCAGGTGTGTCCCATCCAGGGTGTGTCCACACCTCACACTCAGTATTTCCAGGATAGTATCTGGATTCATATCCACTCTGACAAAGCAGTTTTGACTGACTGAATGAATGCTGGTGAATAAACGACTTCCATGCACTCAGTGTTCTGTGTATTGGGAACAATACCACATTGGCTGCTATAAATTGTAGGCACACATACACCTAAGACCTGTGGTTCTTTACAGTTGTCTAGAATGTCTTTGTAATGTTGCAGTATTCCAACTTCAGTTTAACTAAGGTTACGTTTACACTGTCAGTTAAATGTGACCCAATTCCGATTTTTTGCTCATATGTGACACATATCGGATATGTTCTAT
>JAOVVB010000049.1:6904659-6917816 GCA_028570985.1 Heterobranchus longifilis
AATCAGGCAGCACATAATTTTTTTCTTTTTTGTGCACATGCATTTCTGTTTGTCCTGTTATAATTAAAAAAATTAAATCAAGAATAATTAATATATCTAATTATAATTCAGGGCACAGTGGAGAACTGCAGCAAACTGTCAAGTCTGTAGATCAATTAACAGAATACTGAATTTACTATGGTGACGTAGTGGATAGCATTGTTGTCTCACACCTCCAGGTTCTGGGTTTGAGTTCGAATGTTCTCCTTGTGCTTGGTGAGTTTCCCCAGGTTCCTGGTTTCCTCCCATGCAGATTAGATCATTTGGTGTTCCCAAATTTCCCATAGTGTGTGAATGAGTGTGTGTGTGTGTGTGTGTGTGTGTGCCCTGCAATGGATTGGCACACTGTCCAGTGTGTACCCCGTCTCGTGCCCGAAGTCTCCTGAGATGGGCTCCAGGCCCCCTTCAACCCTGTATACAGGCTAAAGTGGTATAGATAGTGGAGTGAGCCAGTGTATTTACTACTCTGTCAGTTTCAAAATAAAGATTTAGCTTAATATGAGCTGCCAATACAGAAAGTGGGCCATTTCAGACTTTCCAAACCGGGGTTCTTGTCCTATATAGTATTATTGCATTCTTAATTTCTCAAGACGATTTAATTTCTTTGGGACGAGCTGTGGAGATATTGTCCAACTGATAAAAAGGAAAAATATATTACTCATCATCTTTACAATTAATTATGTAATAAATCATACCTATAGCTTCTAACTTAAAATAAAAGCAAGCAGCTTTTTACATGTTAATACAAGGTTTTAAGGGGAATTGCATTACTGGAGCATGAAATACTTCAATATCTTAGCAGACTAAAAAAGAAAAGGCACAGGAATGATGAGGCCTGTAGGACATTTTAAACAAAGCAGTACTACACAATAAACATCATGGTCCATTAGGGCAAGTGCATTACTCCTTCATAGTGTGCGCAGTGACCATTGTGTGTCTGAGAGGCCTTTTGAGTCACTGCTTAGTTGTCACGAGCCTGACAAAAGATCCCGAGTGCCAGTTTTTATGGCATTTTATGCTCTGAGCTTGAAGGGAATGCTCTTTTTTTATCATCCCACAGCAATTTATGGCCAGCTGAATTCTTAAAGGTTTCCTTGTTTGACCCAGTAATAAGATGACATTTCAGAAGCTACCTCTGTAATTTCATTCCAGAGTGATTTATGTATGTAACGTTTTACACAATTTAAGTTTTTTTTAGGCTAGTGATTTGGTGGCACCAGACATTACTGCTGCAAACACAAAAACAGTGGTTTATACTGGTTTATACTGGCATCTTATGATAAGTTAATAGAAATCCACATCAATGGTGGCAAAAACACAAACACATATTCTAGATGGTTCTCTCATTATACTTTCAATCAGTGCTCTGAATAGCTAAATGGAGAAATAAGCTGTCTCGTGTGGTCTCTACATAATTCTTCTATTAAGAACAATGTAGTCTGAATGAGGAAAAAAACCTGATGGTTTGATTGGGGTTAGCCTCACTCCCTCATGGTCTGTACCGCTTTATCCTGCATACAGCCTATCCCAGGAGATGTAGGGCATGAGGTGATGTACACCCTGGGTGAGGTGTCAATCCATCACAGGGACACACACAAACACGCTCACATGTTCATTCACGCACTACGGGCAATTTGGGAACGCCAATCAGTCTAATCTGCATATCTTTGGACTGTGGGAGGAAACCGAGAAACTCAGATGAAACCCACCAAGCACGAGGAGAACATGCAACACATCCGGATTTGGACTCGCATGCTGGAGGTGCTACCCACTGTGCCGCCTAGGGTAAGACTTTTATGATTTAAATGTAAATTGGAGACAAAATAAAGAATTATTAAACACAATCAACACAGCATGGCCAATAATTGCTACATATGGTTTCTAAAAAAAATTTATTATTCAGCCAAATTACGTTTATGTTTATGACTTCCCATAAAAAAAGTATAATAATCTGTATTTGTGACAATAAGTAAAAACAAGGAAATTACTCTAGGTTAGTTTAATGCTGATAAACAAACCTGAGACACGAGTCAGCAATTAACTAATACAGTAGTACATGGGGAAATATTTTTTGTTTGTTTTTTTAATCAATCAAATCCCACATCAGGCTCTACTAGACGATGATTTGATTACAATAATTTTTTTTAATAACTGAAATTGTACACAATGTTTCATGCCTGAGAATTGACAATAAATCCAGATTTATTGTTATACTTGCTTGTTCTGCTCAACATGGTTGTAAATAGTGATTATTTGACTTACCGTAGCTTTCCTGTTAACTTGAGCCAATCTAGACATTCTCCTCTGACCTCTCACATTGAACAAAGCATTCTGTCAGGAACTGGATGTTTCTTATCCCAGTCTTTATAAACTCTCTAGAGATGGTTATGTGTAAAAATCCCAAGAGAACAGCAGTTCCTTAAATGTCACACCGGCTTGTATCAAGATCAAAGTTGTCTGTGTCAAGATCAAAGTTACCGAGATCACACTTTTCCTCATTCTGAAATTTGATGTGGACAGTTAACGGAAACATTTGACCTCTATGATTTGATTTTATGCATCGTGCTGCTACAGCTACATGATGGCTCTGGTTTGGATAATTTCCTTAATTAGCATGAGCACATGTGTTCCTGTATGGAAGTGGACTGTGAGTGCATAAGGCTGCACATACTGTAGAAATAGTTTTCAACAACACTAGCTGACCCTAACCATACAAAGTTCATTTAATAGACATAAAATACCCTGATGAAGCCAAGTCAAGTAAAAAAAAAAATAATAAGTTGAGAGTTTAAGATTTAAAGGAATGTGGACACAGATTCAGAACTGCAATGAGATCAGGGCCGGTGGCAGAGATACTCGTAGGACAAGCTTGTCCCATATTGTACCAGACAATGTGGAACAGTCAGATAACAAAAGAGCTAAGCCACATTACCAATTGCTTTTATTTAAGACAGTATAAAGCCCATTTTGTTTAATCTGTCATAAATCTGCTGCATTTTATAGCATTTGGCAGATGTTCTTATCCAGAGATACTTGCATGTAACTAATTAATCATATGATCCGTTCAGGGTTAAGGGCCATCCTCAAGGGCCCAACAGTATAGCTTTGTGGTGCTGGGATTTGAAACTGTGACCTTCTGATCAGTAGTCCAACACCTTAACCACTGAGCTTAACCTACACCATTTATGACATTTAAGTACAGTGTAGCACTTATGACTTAAAGACAATGTGGTTCTCAAATCCAGTCCTGGTTGACCAGCTGCCTTGGACATTTTAGTGTTTCAGAGCAGGAAAATCACTAAAATAATCAGGGCATGTGGTCCTTCAGGACCGGAGTCGAGAACCAAAATAAGCTTAGAATTAATTATATTCATAAATTAAACGTTTCAACCCTCCAACCACTCACTCAGTACACCAGGTTGCACATTATGGGTGATATTAGTCATTCTAGTCTGTGACTCTCTGTGGTGTATTTAGGTTATGAGAAAAAAAAAAGCATGTAGTTTCTCACTGGACTCATTTTTTCTACAGTCTTTTTTACATTAAAAGGCAGCTTATTTGTGTACCACCTTATCACCTATAAGCATGTTATTTAATTTAACTGTTTAGTTTGTCTATGCTTTCACTTTCTACCTCTTTATAAACAATGTCATCTGCTATGGTAGCAAAGCATTATACTAGAGCAGCTTCCCATTTCTTCACTTATAATATTATCATTTATAATGAAATGCACGACACAAAGTTTTGTATTGTGCGCATATATATATGTATGTGTGTGTGTGTATATGTATATATATGTGTGCACCTGTCTTTCTGGTGCGGGGGCGCCGGGGCGGTGATGACACAGGTGCTTGGATCTGATTATCTTTGGTGTGTGTGTGTGTGTGCGTGTGTGTGTATATATAGTTACTGTAATTTATTTTGCAGGTTTTTTCTTCAGCCTTGTTGACAGTGATTTTCTCCCTCTCTCCAGGGGAGGTTTTATAAGGTATTAAATGCCTCTAATTAATTATGAAAGGGTTTCTTATAACACCAGTTTCTTATGTAAAGTAATGAACAATTAAGAAAATAATGACAATAATGAGATGCATTTACATGAAAAAGACATCTTGGTAGAAACCAGTTTCCAGGTTAAAGTCAAAGTAATCGGAAAAAGTGTCATGGAAAGAATGATTTCCTTTTCTTATTTATATAACCTGTGTTTTTGTTTTAATCACAGCTCACTGAATGACCTTAATCCATGTCTAAGTAGATATTTAATTAATTCATAGGATGTTCTCCTGGTTAGTGAGGGACACATTGTTCTTATATTCTTGATTTAAAAAAAAAAAAATTTATGCAAGGCCAGTTAGAAGTTTCATGATTATGTAAAAGCAATTAATTGTTGTTTAGCTGAGTGTATTGATTTTAATGCACTTTCTGAAAAACAGTTTACATCCAAGTCATACCATTGCATTGGTGAACAACGTCATATTGTAAACTTGTACATAAGGACTACTATAACAAGGAAGACTACTGAATGGGCCCAACCAACACGTACACACACTTGTACCCAGTTCCCGTTCCCCGTGGGTAATCATATGGTTAGTTTGTGGTTTGTTGGATGTCACATTGAGTCACAGTGATTTGTTGCTTGCCAGTATGAACTACTTACTTTTAAACATGGTCAAAAATTTGGGGCAGAGCTATGATTTTTTATGACAAATAAGGCTGACGAAGGTCCAACATAGATTCCTCTTTTTTCAATCATAGCTGGCCAAGGGGTTATGGAAACCCATGGAGACCTACAGCAGTGCTACTGTGCAATTAAGGTAGCATATACTGTACGTACAATAGCACTGTTGCTGCACTGTGTTATATTGTCTATGGTGTTAGTGTACCAAATCATTAGCTTTTCTATGCCTTTATGGTGCACCACCTTAGATCACCAAGCACTTTATAACCATGGTGTAGCTAATGATGACAGAGCATGGCATTAAAATGGTTTGTCATTACTCTTTTATACTTAAATACTGATAATCCAGCTTTCTTGTCACCCTGAATAGAATGGGTTTCATGTCCATTTTTCTTTTCCAAGGTGATTTCTTGATGACTTCTCAGGAAGTTTTTTTTTTTGTCAGTGTCACATCTGATGTGTTTTTTTATTAAAAAGAAATTAAAGCTGTAAATCTGCTTTGTTACAAGGTTTATTCTTAAAAGCACTCTACTATAAAATATAATAAAATAAAATATATATTACTATTTATAATAATATATAATAATATTTGAAACGACTGTATTGTAATTGTATGAATCACTCACTGCCTAACAGATTACAATATGGCAAAAATATTATTATTACTACTATTATTAATATTATCATTATTAATTTCATCATTTTTTTTTGTTTTGTAGGCTTCTAAGTTGTTCAGTGACCTAAACCATAAGAAAAGAAAATGTACTAAACAAAAGACCTTAACAATTTTTCCCTAGAGCTAAATTGGATTAGTGAAGTAATGCTATCCTTAGGCTTTCGGGTGTCCCTGAAAAGAATTCTCCTGGCATTTAAATGGAAAATATCCTGTCAGTGACATGCTAATGTTCAGGAGATCCCCTATTGTCCTCCATAACTGTTAAACTGATGCAAATCTCTGGATCTCATGTGGTGCAGTTCCACATAGTAGCAGGCTTACAAAGTACAATACAACCCATTTTCAGCTATTTTATTACTGTATTCTCCTCTAAGCTGAGACAACTCAGCAGCATAGACCTTTTTAAATAGTGCATACTGTACTGTATGTTTAGAATCTCGTGAATATTCCTGGAACAGCCTGGAAATCCATAATATGGGAGTGACAACTATTCAATCCCAATTGCTTGAACTTCCCTAGGTCAACCTGGATTCTCATGAAATGTCAAATTTAATGATAAAGTAATAGATATACCGTACACTATAATATGGCTTTCTTATTATCTATTTTTGTCATTTCTATGTCATATCTGAAGATAAAAGTGCCATTGGTATAATTGAAATCCAGCTCAAGGCTGGTGATCAAGGTACCGGATAGACTTGAAGTGTCAGCACAAGCACCATTCAAGTGCCACAATATCTCTCCCGATATCCGGATAGGTCACGGGTAATGACCTAGAACAGTGGCACAGTTTGGTTCCAGTCCATAATGCGACAGGCCTTATTAATCACAGCCGACGAATTGTCAATTCGCACTCCATAGTGGTGCCGTAATTGCTTATTAAACACGCAGATAGCTGGAGCAAAACATAATTAGTCCTCCCCATGCATGGATGCGTTGCAGCTGGGGGAGTGAGAGAGACCAGATAGATATAAGGGAGGATGTGCAATTCACTGTAATTCACACACCCCACATCACACACACACACACACACACACATCTCCCCCTAGCTGCTAAACCTTCCCTGAGGGGCTTTTCTCTTTACAATTCTATACCCCCCACAACCCAACCTCAGCTTGGCGTGTCTCCACGAGGCCTGGACGCTGTTTGGCCCTTCCAGTAAATCTAAATAAATTATAGTCTGCACATACAGCCCACTCCAGGAGGGATTATTATCTTTTGTCTTACTTTTCTTTCTCCTCTTCTTCTTCTTTTATTTATTTTTTGTTCTTTTTTTTTTTCAACCTCAAACAAAGACGGATGACGTTTGGTCCAAGATCTTTTTCTCCAACCTCCAATGCAGACACTGCACTCTAATGAGAAGCATTTTTCAAAGAGAAAACATGAGCGAGAGATTATTCCGTATGCGAATGGACCAGGTGAAGCTGGCAGTGCTGTACGGAGGGCTATGAAGGGAACAAATTCATCCACACCCTGCTTCTGCGTCTACTTGAAGGGATTATGGAAAGCCAAATGAACAGGCACAGCAGGATGCAGTTGCCTGAGGTTTATTTTTCATGGGCCGAATTTCCATTTCAATGGAGGGCTGGGAAAAAGAAGAAGAAGAAGGAGAAGACGCTGCTGAGGGACAAAGAGTGCCATGAAGAACAGAAACAGACATGACATCTCCTCCGTAATCAAATATTGAAGATTTTCTTACATCACTACTGTATGGCGGTTTGCATTGCAAAATGTATGTGCATACAATAAGCCACTGATTTCTAAACTTATGCTTATGGCTAGTAGCTGGAGTGCTGGAGTGCTGGTCACTTCATATGATAAACAGCATTTAAGCTTGGCAAATGACTTGTATCATTAATTATGATCTAGTTGAATGTCTCCTAATTATATAATTTAAAGATTACTGATGTAGCAGTTAATTTATTGCATTTTCATTTAATGATTAATTGATGTTTCAGGTGCACAATTAAGGACATCATTATTCTAAATAGCCCGACATCACTCATATATACACATAATGCATTGCCTTCCACATTCTTGCTAGCACCATTCATGACAAATGTCACTAATCCAAATGAGAAACTGTGAGTCGAGATGCCAAAACAGTGGGGGGGGACAAACCAAGGACAGGGTGCCAAGGTTTTGCCTGGTAACAGTCTGGAAAATGGCCACGGCTGGCGTAGCAGGGGAGCAGATGGGCCGAGGGAGACCAAGACCTGGAGGTCAAACCTGAAGGCAACATACGGGGGAAAAAAATAAAAGGAAAAAGGAGCACGAATGATTTTCTCAACCTTGAGGCATTCTACTGTAGGAGCTGGGCAGGAATAAAGGAGCAGGCAATCAACCACACAATGTATAATCAAAATCAGTGCATCACTGCAGTTCCAGTAAACATGCATGGCATTATAGAAAGCCTTTCCATTGCAGAAGAAGAGTGCATACTGTACATAGAGTACAACGGCACTGATTACACAATTTCACACAAAACTCAGCGAACGCATTTCTATACGAGTGATATTTTTATATTTATATATATATATATATATTTTTTTTATATATATATATAAAACTCCATACAAAGATGTTGTGACATCCCTTGCCTTTCGCACCATATTTCTTTAGACTGTGGCCAAATTTTAACAATATATTGTAGAATTTATTCATTTTACTGTCTCTAGTGGCTGCATCGAGACAGCCAGACACAAAGAAACTTAAAACCTAAAGCATTTGATTCTTATTGAAGCATATTTGCTTTTTGATGAATTATGGAGTCCTGAAAAAGTGTTTTTCACTCCCATAGAAAGTCGGCTCTGAAATTAATCATAAGCCTGGAGGACATAGTCAAAGCTATACATCTTTTTGTAGTTAAATGCTTTGTTGGTGTAAATCGGTGGTTCTTCCTCATTTTTCAAAGTCTTGCGGATCAATGGTTTTCTCAGTAATGAGCACGACTCAGCTGCAGTTTGTGGAGAAATGCACTGGTTTATTGCAGGTACTTTATGGAACCGCTCACTTTATTTGTGCACTATAAGGTCTAGATGCTCAGCAATTTGACCAAATCTTGCGAACAAAAACTAAATAAAATCTTACCATTTAATGGGCCAGAAACAAAAGATTTTGTAAATTATTTTTTTTAATCCTAGGAAACAGATGGATGTGGTTTAACTATATGGTTATGTAAGAGCTGCAGAGGATCAGATGGACTCTGACAGGAAGGTGAATCAAGAGGGTCGACTCTGGCACAATGGAGGTCATGGGACAAGCTCACATAATGTGTTATATAGTAAATATTATAAAAAATATTCTCTGATGTTCTTCCTTTAATACAGTACTTGTTCCCTGTTCATTTTAGCACAGGAAGTACATTCCTAAAAAGTATAATGCTGGTTTATACGGTTTATACAGTTTTGAAACTTATTAGTGACGTTCAAGTCAAACCAGGACATTCAAAGAGTGGACGCTAACTTGTGGAAGAGATGCATGTATCTGTAGGAACTGTTCACACAATCATAGACCATCACCACTTTCACGTTACAGGAACTCAGCTGGGATTTATTGCCACATCCCCCATACAGTTGTGTATTTTCTATCACTATGGTGACTTGCCAAGATGTTTGTATATTCAATAAGCCACTGATTTTTTAAATTATGCTTATGGCTAGTAGCTGGAGTGCCAAACTCAACCAGTCACTTCATATGATAATAAGCATTTAAGCTTGACAAATGACTTAAATTATTTAATTATAATATAGGTTAATGTCTCCTAATCAAGTTAAACATTACTTATATAGTAATTCATTTATTGTATTTTAATTTAAATAGACTGGTCATTCACATAATTCATTACCTTCACCTTTCCAGTCCTGACCTCAATCCAAGCCATTTCTACCTGTTTGGGGATATTAAAGGAGCTCCTGGGAGGCCAGCATCTCAGACATGAAGCAGGAGGTCTGAGCATGGCTCTGGTGTACTGAGAGACCTTTCTATTATATTGGTAACCAGACTTCTCCAAACATCTCCAAATGTCATGCGTAACTATTTCTCAGAATAAAGTGCAGAGGAGTTGGTAGAGTGAAAGAAGTTGTTGTCCACAATGCAAATGTGCAATGAAGTGAAAACCTTGGAGGAGCTTAGTACATCTGGCAGTGGCATTATTCACACACTCCTTGTGTAACATAATCATAACTGGCCAGCAGGTTTCCAACACAAGCTATAAAATGTTCAGAGAGTTTATACATGGGGATTTTGAACACATTGATGAGCCGTGTCTCAAATCTAAAACTCTGACCTTACATTCAAAACTTTATAAATGGAAAATCCAGAAAGAAAAGAATAAGATTATATTAAGCAGAATTTTCAGTAAGTTAAAGGGTTGCTTGAGGGTCCCTTTATTTCACTTTATTTCAATTTAAACACCAAATATTATAGAAAATTTGGCAATTCATTATCAGTGCATTAATATGTGTACATTGAGTACAGATTAAACATAAAACATAAAATGTTGCAAATACAGAAATAAATGTTACACCCCCCCAAAAAAAATTGCATGCCTGAAAAGAAAGAAACATATTACATAACAGACCAGATAAGTAAATGAATGAATGAATAACATAATGAAAGTTTCATTTTTTTTTACATGGAACTAAATGGAAGCAAGTGAGACAAAATGCCATAAAGAACTGTGAGATTTTCCAGTAAAAAGTAAAAACCTGAAAAAGTCTATCAAACACTACAATTTTTTTTTTTTACAATTCTTTAGCTTTTTCTAGACGTTTATTTTATGTATATACCAATCAGCCATAACATTTAAACCCATAACTCAAAGTCCAATATTTTGTAGGTTCCCCTTGTGCCGCTCTGGCCCCTAGGGCATGACTCCACAAGACCTTTGGAGGTGTGCTATGGTGTCTGGTACCGGGGTCTTAGCAGTGGATCGTTTGGGTGCTGTGGGTTGATAGGTGGGGCCTCCGTGATTTGCATCAGGGCGGTCTGGTGTCATTGGCTCGGTCATTGGGTGCTCGATCAGATTGTGATCTGAGGAATTTGGAGGCTGGATAAACAACCTTGATAAACAACTTTTTTTTCTCGCTAGACTGCAGACTGTGATTCACTGGGTGTTTTGCACCTTTTTTACCCTAGGCAGCATTAACTTTTTTCAGCAAATTGTGCTGCATTGGCTTTTCTGTGAGAGCAGGCTGGTCAATTCTCCCGGTAGTGGCTGATGGGTGTATATGATGGGGAAGATTTATCCATTGTTTTAGCTGAACTTTGCTAGTATTGCTATCAGAAGAGTGAAAAAGACAAAGTAACGTTTTCAAAATATTAGCATATTGGATCTGTTTTCGATATGTTCATGTTAATTTGTTAAATAAATGAATAAATCATAAAAGGAGATTTGGAGCTCTCCTCACAACCCTGTTTGTAAATCAGATGACCCTGTGCGGAGGTCCTGACCCCTAGTTTGAGAACACTGACCTCATCTCTTCAGTACATTTACTCAAGCAAATAGCTATCCTACTTTACAATCCCACACATCTCGTACAGTGGTGCACTGAAGCTACACACTGATAAAGAACACACAAACTGATTGGAGTGGGAGCGATGCAGAAGCACTAGAGATAAGATTAAGCCCTGTGGCAAAGACACTGGTGGCCTCACGAGTGGTACAGTCTGATAAGGAGGCTCCAACATCATTGCCAGTGCCTAGTAAAAACATTGCATCACCTGTCCTTGACACCTGGACAGGTCTTGGCACAGAGCCGCAGGAGGCAGTAAATAATCGATGCTTTCAGTGCCGCAGCAGACTTCCTCTAGATGCCCTTGTCTTGTCTACTGATTCATTATTTCTAGGAATTAAACTTTTACAAACTGCAACAGTTGATCGAGGTGGAAAAAGAATGTTGACCATGTTTGTGCCACCAGGATAGGAAAACACTTAAGTTCCAGATCAGGGCAAATTTCCAGGACTGAATTTATTGGAAATACTGGGGCATCCTGAGACATTTCTTAAAATATACAGTCGATAGTTTTCCTTTGTGCAGCTGAAACAATGGAGCTTGATAACATCAGGGGCTGCTGAGAACACGGTGCATTGTTTACTGTTTCACCACAGCCCACCTCAAACACAGCGGTCTGCCCCACAGAGGTATGATATTTCCAGAGGTGTAATTCCATGAAATAGGTGGAATTCACCTCAACTGGGATCTACAGTAAGAAGCCAAAACTGTCTGCTCTGTCATTTGTTTTTGCAATTTAACAGGCATATATAAATCTCCACTCATTCCAAATGAAACCAATTTCTTCACTTACATGTACATATTGTATAATACATTACTATATAAGCATAAGAGACTAACACAATAGGTGCATTAACAAGGACAATACAAGGGGTTATCAAAAGGTTTCAAGATTCACACACCACAGATCTGGTTGGTCTCTCCATACGTCCTCCTCCCCTAGATGCCTTAAAACCTGGCAGTAGAATTCTGCGGTCTGGCCCCTGAAGATGAAGTCTCAATGCACAATGCCGTGGATGTCAAAAAGATGATGAACATGCACTTGGTCGAGCTGCGGACCTGCCTCGCCTTTTTCGGTCATTGAGGTGAGCTTTTCCACTTTTTCACTGAAGACTGTTGCTTCACTTTGGGATCGTACCCATATGCCCAAGTTTTTTCACTGTTAATTATCCTCAACATGAAGGATGGATGGCACACTGGCAGACTTCGATGTTTCTTCTGCTCCTGGGTCAGCAACCTGGGGACGAACTTGGACTGTTCTGTATGACACACTGACTACAGCAGCAGTGTTGTGGATTGTTCTCAGATGATCATCATGCACAAGTTGCCAAATTGTTTCGACATTATTGGAGGTTGAGCTTGTTGAAGGACTTCCTGATCTCTTGCGCTCGTCACTCATAACATCTCGAGCGACTCATTATGGCATCGCCATTAACTTGCTGAATCATATTGAACATATCTGTGACAGATTTATCCAGTTTCATTCAGAAATTCATATTCACTCTTTGTTCTAACTTGCTGTCCATGATGAAATCGCAGACGTGGTAACACACATGGTCAGAATAGCATCAGTTCCACAGCTCCTCAGATGTACACAGGACGATGTCTTTTGGTACACTGACTTATGAAGGTCAGTGCTCCCTGTGATTGTGCATGCAGCCTTGTGCTTTAATCTGTGGCATCACAAAACTAGCCTCAAATCTATTTGATATATTCCTCATATTTCTTTAATCTGATTAAAATCATTCTAATTAGAGATTCTAATTTGACTGTTTACATGGGCTTGATCTAATGATGTGCATTTACATGGACAAAGCGTTTAATCAGAATTAAATTATTTTTAATGATTGCTTTACAGCGTCCAGAATCACTTTGTCATTTACCGGCTGGACATACAGTATAGCAGAAGAAGAAGTATTTTTATAACTTTGAGAATAGGTTGGGCTTCCCATATTTTTCACTAAATTGCGCCTTCTGTGCTCTGATGCTACTGTTACAAGAATTCAGTCTCATGTAGGATTGGAAAGATGCTTTAATGCGTACTGTATAAAATAGTGAGCCAATCAGTGCTCTTTCCTCTGCCCAAGACCCAGTGGATGAAAATAAGAACTCATGCAAGAGAGAGTTCTCAGAGAGTTTACTGATCAGGAATGGAAGCAAAATTTCTCTCTCAATCATCGTCTATACTGCTTTATCTCGTATGCAGGGTGAAGTGGGGCCTGGAGCCTATCCCAGGAGACTTAGGCATGAG
>JAOVVB010000049.1:6964123-6978163 GCA_028570985.1 Heterobranchus longifilis
ATACATGTAAACCTGTTTTAAGAGACTCATTAAGCAATAGTAGCAACCTTTAAAATGGCATAATAGGGGCACTTTAATTTCAGGGACAGGTTGTGTTTAACAGTGGCTTAGTGGTAATCCACAGTGGTCTTCCACCTCCAGGGTCCCGCCTCAGGTCTGTGTGCATGGAGTTTGCGTGTTCTCCCAGTGCTTGGTGGGTTTCATCCGGGTACTCTGGTTTCTTCCCACAGGACAAAGACATGCAGATTAGGCTAATTGGTGAATAAGTGTTTATTCACAGTTTTGTCATAGTTTTTGCTCAGTCATGTGTGTGTAGTTGTTCAAAATGAAATAAAATATTTTATCATATTGCCTGGGTTGTGCTGAACAAAGAATATGACACACTTTATTGTGCAATTGCTAAGCCTTAATCTAATCGTTTAAATATAGTGATGCAAAAAAAAAAAAAAAAAAAACTAAAACTGCTCTGAGCTTTAAGGGTTAATGAAGTATCTGCTTTTTCCAGTGTAAGGCAGGAAATGTTATTTTTGAGCCAGAGTGATAACTGGGGGTTTGTTTGCTTCCCAGTTAAATAAAAGACAATGTCTAGATAATGAAGAGGTGAACACTAACACGGCCAGTTCCTTAGAATGAACCTGACTCCAACCTTTGGGAACAAAAGATTAAGTAAATTTTTAAACCATCAACTGGCGATGATGGTAAAGTAACTAAATTAATTGCCATGCAATGTTCAAGTGGCGACACGGTGACTTAGTGGTTAACACTGTTGCTTTGCACCTCCAGCTCCTGGGTTTGATTCCTGTGTTGGGTCTGTGTGCATGGACTTTGCATGTTCTCCCCGTGTTTGGTGGGTTTCCTCTAGGTTCTCCAGTTTCCTCCCACAGTCTAAAAACATGCAGATTAGGCTAATAGGTGTTTCCAAATGGCCCCGTAGTGTGTGTGAGTGCCATACAAATGGGAATAAATGCATTGGTCACCACTGGCCTCCGCGGTCCCTGGTTGGACTACAGTCTTTTCTAGATGGATGGATGGAATGTTCAAGTGCACATGGCTGAAACTCCCTCACATCAATCTTTTATATTCGGATAAATTTCAGCATATCCAAAGTCTATGTAGTATTTTCAACTTCATGACCTCCAGCACACACTGTATTTGTACGAGTCCTATAAAAGGTTCAGTAGAGTAACACAATAAAATAAATAAGGGGCAGCCCCTGACATGGAAGTACAAAACATGTGGGATGCTGGCAGTACAAACAATTTTATATTATATCTTTATCATACCCATGCAAATGAAAGACACCTATAAGTGATGGAGGAAGCAATTGATTCCCGGTTATGATCCCT
This sequence comes from Heterobranchus longifilis, assembly GCA_028570985.1. Lineage (NCBI taxonomy): Eukaryota > Metazoa > Chordata > Actinopteri > Siluriformes > Clariidae > Heterobranchus > Heterobranchus longifilis. Next base: position 6,965,470 of record JAOVVB010000049.1, read on the forward strand.
GAATGCAAAGCACTCCTAAGTGTGGACAAAGACCAAAGAAATTTTTAATTGATCTGTGCACTATATAGTATCTCATGATAAATAGTTAATTTTGGGGAACAAAATACCAGATGAACCAGTTTGTTTCTCTCATCACATGCATTGTTAATCAAACAATCTCTCTTTTATTTTATTTTATTTTTATTCTTATATTTATATATTTTTAACAAAAAATTAAATGATGCTTGCCAAGTCCCCAGAATGTCTTTTTTCCTAATTTCTAACACTGGAGACTACTTCCATACTGTAAATGGTAAATAAGTAACTCCATATTGAGCCTTTCATCATAGTAACCAATACAAGTCTATTTTACTATGGAAATGCTAACATATTAGTAGAAGCATCTTAATATAAACCTGTGAGGCTAGTGTCAGTGTTGTTATCAAGATAATATATAAAATAATATATATTAACTATAAATTAAATTCAATTAATAATTTCAACATTACTTATAGTTAGGGCTTTTATCGTAATTGATTCTAATTGTATGGTCTAATAATCATAAGGAAATTTTTCTATGACCTTCAGGAAGGGAATTGTCCTTGAGGGACAATTAAGGTTAATGTTTAAGTGTCTTGCCTCCCTTGATGCATATTCATGCCTCATTGTGCAAATGTTCTAATGACAAAAAGACATCAGTCACTGACATCACTACACATACATAGTACATTCATGAGCTGAGTACAATTATTTCATACATTTTGGATGTTGAATCTGTGTTAGGATAAATGATAATTGATGATTGAGGGTTAAAAGTTTTTTTTTTTTTTTTTTAGTGGCTGTTTCTGGTTTTGTTGTTGTGATTGGCTACGAAAATACACATTAGCGAAGGGGAGCTCTCCAGAATGCTGGATCTGAATGTATTTCAGTTGACAGACACATTTTGAAAAACCCTAAGACTGATATTAACTTATTTGAACCAAAAGATTTGCTTGTCATAAAATAAAATTCTATTATTTCTAAAAAAAAAATCTACTGTATGTTGCACATGCACATAAGTTGTATGCATGTCTAAAAGCCGATCAAAACTTGTTGCGTCAGCACGTCATGTTTGCGTCATTTTCGCTCATGTGTGAAAGTCAAGCAAAGCAAGTTTACAAGATTTAGTGAAGACATACCTTAGCACCACAAGACACAAGCATGTTAGCAAAGACAGTAGGAAAAAGTAAAGTGAGCCACTTTAAAACAGCCGGTCCCAAGAGGTTTAATAGAGTGTGTGAGTGTGAGTGAGGTTTAATGTCTATTTATTTTCTATTTTACTTCATTTACATATCTTTTCTAGATATTCTGATTGTTTTTACATACAAAAATATGATGGAAATTGGTAATATTGGTAATATTTTGGGAGACTGGAATGGATTATCTGCATTTACATCATTTCCTATGGGAAAATATATTTCATATTACAAAATACAAAATATCACTTTAAGAACTCACCTCCGGATTGGATTAAATTCATATGCTGAGGTACCGCTGAAAATACAAAATGCGTGCCAATGTCAAATGTTGAAGTAAATTGAAGTAAAAGTTGTAAATTTTGAAGACTTGAATCTGTTCTGCAGAAAAAAAAAACATGAATATTGTTTTAGTATTGCACGACAATGGTCTGGACATATCTTTGACACAAAGTATTTACTCAGACTTAAAAACATATTGTTTAAATTTGTTCTTGGTGTCAACATGGACATTAATTCATAATGGAAAAGAATCATTTTGCAGCTTTGAGGGATCCATGTGAATGAGAAGGATTGGAAAGGGATTTGTTTGCCTGGCCAGGCTCAGGAGAGAGAGAGAGAGAGAGAGAGAGAGAGAGCTTGGCATTCGCTGAGTTGTTACGAAATCTAGCCTCTTACGTGGAAAACAGGATGTTGGTCCATCAGTAAAAGCAATTTCCTGGAAGGCTCTGGACGACTAGCTTACAGATTGTGGATTTCAGTGATAATGGGTGGAGCAGATACTTCTGTGTTTGGCATCTTGTTTTATGCAAAACTGTAAATGATTTTAAAAAAGTGTCCTTCACCAGCAGCGTAAGAAGCTCGAACTTCCAGAACAAAACACAGAAGCATTGTTTAAAAAATAGTTTCTTTCATGTTATTGTGAAGGGACAAGCGTACAGTATGTACAGTAAACTGGTTCTGGGATTTCCTGGTGTTTTGAGTGACACAATCCAAATCTTATGCACATGTTTGTTTGTTTGTTTGTTTGTTTGTTTGTTTGTTTTTTACCACAAATCAGATGAATGACTGCTACACTATGTTTGTTTCTTATTCCCAGTCTTTTCGTTTGTTGGTCTTTTTGTTTTGTGGTTGTTAATCCTCTTCAGCAGATCTTAATCAGACTGTACACAAGATCCAGATAACAGTCCAGACTGCAGTTGAGAGTCTGTGGCTCATGCGTCAGCAATGGCATCACTGTCTGTTCGCTATTGTAGAGGTCAAGCCAAATCTGAGGCTTTGGCTTCGCTTCGTGTCCTGCTCGGATGTTTTCCGGCACTTAAGGGGATCTGCAAAAACACTGAGTGAAATGAAATATACAAAGTGTTATCAACAGAAAACAAGTAGACTTTTGGGGTTACTACAGGATGCTGGTGGCATGGTAGATTAGTGGTTAGCACGGTTGTTTTGGACCTCTATGGTTGGGGGTTTGAATCTTGCCTGTGGTCTGTTTGCAAGCACCCATGTGGGGTTTCTCACTTTCCTCCTACAATCAAAATATATACATTGTCCATTTTCCTGGGTGTGTATTTTTTTATTTTTTTTGTATTCAGTTTGCCTTTGGGTTGCCAGAGATTAGGGTCCTTGACAATATAACTTCCGCTACAGCAGTGACCACTGGGGTGAAGAAATGTTAAATTGAATGTAGAAAGTAAATAATTTTACCTGGTTTGTAAAGATATTTTTCTCACACTTCTTGGAAAAAACTTAAGTTTGTTTGTTAAAAAATGTTAGCAAAGCAGAAAGCAAATAGTTTTTCTGTTGTTGACAAATTTGTCCAAAAATGTGTGTTCTTTTTACATCATTAATGTGTGAATATTAAATTAGATTAACTACTCACGTATAATTTGTTGTGGTATCTGTGAAAATGGCTTCTATCAGTTACATTTGAAGTTTTAAGTATTGCTAAAAATGAAGTTTTGTTTGTTGTTTTGTTTGTTTGTTTGTTGAACGTTTCCACATTTCTTTCTCCAGTTTGGTCACCTCCCAGTTTACATGTAGCTCTCCCACTTATATTAAAGTGACGAACCTGAGACTGTGAACCCAACAGGAATCCTAACACTGGATAACATGGATATGGACATGGATAACAATGATGTTGAGATAACCTTAAATGAACGACCCAAACACAACATTGCAAATACAACCTCAAAACAACCTTTATCTGTTGGATTTTAATCGATTAACATCCACTTCCACAACGTCCAACCACAGCCACGGTCCCTCAAATTTCTAACAGAGCTGATTGGAGATTGGGATGGACAAAACAGAGATGTTACGCATCTCCTAGTGTCATAAAGTTATCTCTGTTTCATTTTCATTTGGTGCATCTTAGTTCGTATTATGGTGTTTGCACAGCGTCTAAACAGCATCGGTATGGAGCATTGAAGCCATTTTGGCAGCATCGTGTTACAGGCATTTGTTCAACGCTATCCCACAGTCATGTAGTCAACATTATTCCAACTATAAACTAATTCATACATTCAAAAACAACCTAACACCTGCATTGTCCCAACATCTGTAACACTGCCGAACTAACATCACCATAACATTTTCACCACCAAAAAATTCCTGCTGGTTAAGCTAATGCATGTCTTCTTCAAGTTACATAAATCAACACAGTCACATCTGTTTGAACTTTCACAGAGAAGAATGACACACTCAGAAAAAAGATCTTTCTGCCCTCTTTCACATACTGTACTACATGCCTTCACAGATGTTCATGATTGTCTCATGTTGCTGTGATTGCCATGGGGAAACAAAGGGTGTACCATCCATCCAACCCAGAGAGCATGACTAATTTTGGTCCTTTGGCTCCCGGACAATAATTCATGTGGCACCATCAAAATTTTAACGTGTAATAAGGCAAACATTTTTTTGAATCATACAGTATGCACATAGAAAGCAGATTTATTCATGTACGTTTCATTCTAATAGCACCCTTAATCAGTATTCAGGATTGATTTCTTTTGATTTTCTTTCTCCCCTTTTGACTGTTTGCTGGGGGATTTTGCAGCAATCTGTCATGCAGATGCAGACACTTAACTGGTAGTGTTAGCTTTTACAATAATACTGGAATGCTTTGATCCAGGAGTTAATAGCAGGGAAGTAAATTGGGGGGGTTGTTTTTAATGACATTTAGCAAAGGTGGTGTAACTGAAATGCGTGTATAGTACAACACTGGAATTTTCCTCTTGACCTTTTGCAATTAAACAAGCAATTTTCTAGCTAAACCACCATCACTATATTTTTCAATTCTGTCAGCAAATATCTGTTAATGCCATCAGCTGTCTGAGTTCCACACAGGCTTAAAAACTCTATCACACACACATACACACACACACACACACACACACCAGACATCAGAACCGGGATTGAGTATGGAATCCATGCTTGGGTAAATATTTGATCAATCTTGATTAGGTCAAGGAAAAAAATATAGTTTGGAAATGTCACTTTTTTAAACCTGAAAGGCAAAACTTTCAGTTCAGATATGATAGAACATACACATGGTTATAGACCTCCACATTTCTGTACCCTTTCAGTTTCTTATAATACAGGCTCAAACCGGAGGATATTATGGTATTATGATGCCAACCATATGCTTTTCATTAATGTTCTCCATTACACATTGTCCATTACAAGCACCGGATCGCTTTAGCAGTTACAGTCGCTGTGCAAACAGTTTTGTGGGGTTTTTTTTATTTTTTTTTATGTTGGCATATTTTGGCAATGCTCAGTCTTAAGGAATGTGTCTTTGGTAATGAGTCTTGCTGTCCTGAGCTGTGATTGTTCAGACATACTCTCCATACTGTGTCATGCTTCCAACAAACAAAGCTCATGATTCATGCCCAAATTTTTTGTCCTGAAATGTTACAGTATTGTTGTGACTCCATTTTATCCCTTGATTGACTGTGATATAAAATCTGTAGGTATATTCCTTAAGGGGGAAGAAAGAGGCATTTGTCGGCTGAAAAAAATCCTACTATTTTTGGTCTTTACAGTATATACAGTATGCTTGCATGTTTCTTTTCTCTGCATTATTGTTAAAAGTTACTTTAAAGAAAAACCCAACCGGACATGTGCTTCCAAACTGTTCGGCTTTGTGTACATGCTTAACCTTTGCTTAAAAATGGACAAGTTCCAAATCTTGTTCTGGATCCTTTCATTTAACAGAGTTTATCAACTTTTAATCACGTGGACAGCACCCATTCCCCTTTAAAACACAGCCGTGAGCATTTACCAGGAAAAACGGAAATTGATTGTTGGCTGCCTTTCTGGAAAATATTCCCTTTGCCTCTGGAGTCATTGACACATGAACGTTTTGCAGGGACCCATAGACGAAGGAGAGAGGGGGGTGATGCAAAATCTCTCCCAAACCTGGGCATATGTGCTCACTGAGAGCTATAAGTAAAGTGGTAGTATCTGATTGGGGAAAAAAATAATGCTGTGCCTTCACCATAATGCAATCACATCAACACTTGGGCAAGATAGTAGATATAATTGTATGTTAAAATGAGGTTTGTATTTGCTTGTTTGTGAGTTTGCCTAGGAAGAATTACAGAGAAATGGATCAGATTTGTCTGTAAAACATGATTAGGCAAAGTGATAAGGAGAGGAAAGTGCTGTAATAAGGTCAACATAATTTCCATTGACCTGTGATTCCTTGTTGGCTTTGTACAAGATCCGTTACAAAAGGGCTTACAGTACAAAAAAAAAATAAAATAAAATAAAAAATGCTTACTCGGTTATGATTTCATGGAACGATTTGCGTGACCGTGCAACCTCATGTCAATGATATCTGTCTACATTTGCAGCAGAATTGCAAAAAGTCTTGTGCCACAACTTATTTCTTTGTCTTAAATTACAGTAAATTAAATGATATAGAATGAACAAAAGAAACAGGAACAAATGTTTTACTGTGACAGGCTGCAAAGTGCCTTTATGTAACAACCTCAGCAGCGACCTCATTTCCCCTCTCATCTGTTCCAACCACTCAGCATTCAGCATCACCAGTATAATAATCACCGTCCTGATCATCTGTCATCATCTGCACCTGTTTCTCACTGGTTCATGCCTTAGGGTAGATGGTGTTTTTTTTTTTATGCTTGAATTATTCATAGGTCACTGTTTGGCTTAACATATAAAAAACATTCCTCTGAAACTGGTCAGAGAGTAGACTGAAAATGAGAGACAAACCTTGCCAAAAATGAGTCTGGAGAATTATTCCTGAAGACCACATTAAATTACAAGAAAGTCTGGTACTTTAGAAGCAAAATATAAAGAAATGAGGAATGACTCAAGACTTTTGAACAATACTGTATGTATTCTATATGCATATAAAGATGTATGTATATAACAGATATTATACAGACTGTACTGTGTATTATATAAGACGTCCACACGGTCAGCTCATATTTTTATCTCTGTGGTTTTGAAATGAAAAAAAAAAAAATATATATCAAGATGGGTTTGCAGTCTAAACTTTCAGTTTCAGTTTAAGGGGGCGGAATAAAAAAAATATGCTGAAACTTTAGTCTTTTTTAATAAATCTCTCCATTTTCACAAGCTCAAAATTAATTGGACAACTGATTGACAAGCAGTTTCTTGACCACTTATGGCATGTGGAGATAAAAGTTGATTTCAAGTGTTGATATTGAATTTGGTAGCCGTTCATGGGAATTCTCAATATGAGTTCCAAAACATGACTGATGCTTACGAAGGTCATCATTAGGCTGAAATAACAACAACAAAAAAAAAAAAATCTATTAAAGAGATAACAGAAACCTTAAGTGGCTACATCAACAATCTGAGACATTCTGTAAAAAAAAGGAAGACGCTACAGATGGATGATCAAAAGGTTTTTAGGGCTCAGAAATGTTTTTTTATGGAGCAGGTTTAGTCACCTGACCTCAACTGAACTGAGCTGCTTTTAACTTTCTGAAGACAAAACTGGTGGCAGAAGGAACCCCAAACAGGTAGCAACCTAAAGCAGCTGCAGTAAAGGCTTGGCAAAGGAGCTCATGGTAGAAAACTCAGCGTTAATTACAGTATGTCCTTGGGTTTCAAGTGTTGAAAGAATTTGTACTTGTTTGTACAATTACTTTGGGGACAAGACAAAACCATGTTCAGGCAAAAAGCATGTTGGCCAAGGAAAGAATCAACAATTGTTTATAGAATCATTGTGAGAGCTCTAACTCACTCACTCACTCACTCATCGTCTATACCGCTTTATCCTGTATACAGGGTCACAGAGGTCTGGAGCCTATCCCACAAAACAGGGTACACCCTAAACCAAGTGCCAATCTATCGAGGGCACACACGCATACACACTCGCACACTTATTCATACACTACAGGTAATTTTGAAATGCCAGTTAGCCTAATCTGCATGTCTTTGGACTGTGGGAGGAAACCGGAGTACCAGGAGGAAACCCACCAAAGGAAACCTTTCACAGCCGAGGGGCTAGAGAGAGCTGATTGGCTGAGCTCTTTCAGTGGGGTGGATTAATCATTAATGTAGTCATTAATCATGACTCTACAGCCAATCATGGCATCTGAGCTCAATTAAGCAGAAGGAGATGATAGCGAATCCTCCAATGTGTTACGCCAGTGCATAAGCAAGCAGTTGGAAAAGATGCGTCACATGGTTTGGAGGAAACACGCGATAGTCTTCCGCCCTCCCTGACTGACTGATAGGAGTAGCCTTAATGTGGGAGCCCCCTAGTGACGGGGGGAATCTGGATATGATTAATTTAGGGAGAATCTGGGAAAAATCCAAAGAAATTAAAAATACAGACATGAATTACAAAAAACTTGTGGAACCAAGATTAGTTTCTAGGAATGTGATGGAAAGGTCAAAATATGGAGAATGAATGGATCTGCTCATGATCCAAAACATACAAGCTCATCAGTCAAGAATGTTAGAGGTAGTGCCATGGCTTGAGCTTGCATGGCTGCTTCTGACATGAGCTCTCTAGTCTTTACTGATGATAAAGCTCATGCTGGTAGCAGTACAACCAATTCTGAGGTCTACATAAACAATCTGTCTGCCAATTTACTGAGAAATGTATCAAGTCTAATTGTTAGGAACTTCATCATGCAGCAAGACAACGACCCCAAACACACTGCCAACACAACAGGGGGCTTCATCGGGGGGATAAAAGTGGGACTGGCTGAATCATTCACCAGACCTTAACCCGATTGAGCAGCATTTCACTTCCTGAGGAAGAAAGGAAGAAACTCATGAAACCAACAACATCTGATGAAAGAAGCCAAGGGACAAGTCTGGAAAAGCATCACAACGGAAGAACACAACAGGTTGGGGATGTCAGCGGGTCATACTGTACAGTAACTCAATGGGGTTATTATTTTAAGCAAAGGGATATGCAAACCTTTTAGACTATCTGTTGCTGTACTTATAAAAGTAAAGGTGTTGATGTTTTAAGGTGTTCAACACATCTAGATGTGAATATCAGAAAAATCAAAGCTGAAAGTTTGATCTATTATCTCATGCATTTTTTCATCTTTAACCCAAATGACTTCAACAAAAGAACTGACCTTGCCGGTCCAATACTTTTTAATAAAGCATTACTGTCTGTTCTTTAATTTGAGTAAAAGGAAAAAGAAAAGAAAGGCTAGCAAAGCATTCAGCGGACAATGAGCTTTTAGCGAAGCAGCATTTGCAACTCCGCTGTGACTCTTCCATCCACATTATCTGTTTTTCATTTGATTAAATATTTCACAATGTCCGCTTAGTGCCCCGTTCCCCCCATCACATCGTCCTCATGTTATGAGGAATGCAGCTGCCCGTGGGAACGTCTGGAGCCTTGACTCGGGTTTCTGTGCCTCGTAAAAAACTTCACTGTGTGGATTTATTACAGAAAGGTTCTACTTGTACACGATCTTAAGCTTGGTGTCAGTGCCAGCTCAGGAAATTTTTACTCTGTTTTAGTAAACACACACACATACACACACACATGCACACGCAAACTCTCCAGACAGGAAAGAGGCTTAGAGCTTGTACACACACACAATTACACTACAGTTAATAAGGAAACTTTTCACAATGGCACATGTGTCTAAGGGCAAAAGGAATGTCAGTGACATTGAATGTCAGACACACACACACACACACACACATGTCAAAAGTGTCACATGACTAATATCCAAAATCACTCACTCACTCACTCATTTTCTATACGGCTTTATCCTGTATACAGGGTCGTGGGGGCCCGGAGCCTATCACAGGAGACTTGGGGGACAAAGTGGGCTACACCCTGGACATGGTGCCAATCCATCACAGAACACACGTACACACACTCACACACTCCATCACACACTATGGGCAATTTGGAAACGCCATTTAGCTTAATCTCCATGTCTTTGGACTGTGAGAGGAAACCGGAGAACCTGAAGGAAACCCACCAAGCACGGGGAGAACATGCAAACCACACACACATACACACACTCCATGCACACAGAGGTGGGAATCGAACTCTGGAGGTGCAAGGCGACAGTGCTAACCATTAATCCACTGTGCCGCCTAATATCCAAACTAAATAATAATAATAATAAAAGAATGGATATTTATTATGATGTTGATTCTGCATTAAAAAAAATGTGAATTGTTCTATTTTTTAATATTAAAAATGTTTTTTATAAATTTTTTATACCACAAGTTATTTTGCATAAATCCTCAGCTGTTTTGTTTATAATTTAATATGCAGAAATTATTTGAAGCCTGATCATTGATGATTTATGAACGAGTTCCTTCTACTGTACTAGAAGGAGAAGAAAACTGTTAAGAAAAGTGTGATGTTTTCGACAACTTCTCTGAGTTAGTTTGGAAAGATTTTTCCATCAATACAAATGATGCAACCAGGAGCAAAAAATACTTATTAAACTTGTAACTTCTTTCAATTCTTATTAGTTGGAAAGTATTATAAAAACTATAAAATGTATTTTTCAAAACAGCAGTTCTGATTACAATTCAGATTCTGGGCTTATATCAATGTGCACATCCTCATTTTATCATTTCTATAGTGGCGTATTTACAAAGGCTTGTATTCCACGGGTTCGAATCTCATGTTTTTCTTCCAGGTACCCTGGATTCCTCTGACAGTCTTTCGCTATTGGCTGATTAGTGTTTCCAAATTGCCCCGGTGTAAGATTTGGTGAGTGAGTGTGCGTGTGTGTGTGTGTGTGTGTGTGTGTGCTCGTGCCCTCAGTGTGTTTGCACCCCATCCAGCCTGACCCTTGTATTGTGCTCCGGGTTCGAGCTCCAGGCCCCTGACGACCCTAAACAAGAGACTGACTCATTAATAAATAAAAAATTGCAAATTTTGCCAAACAGCTGTGGTATACAAGGATTAAAACCCTTCATGAGTCTCTGTTATTGGAAAATAATCAACTCCAGGGTGGCAATGGAATCACAATGCATGGCTTTTCTTATAACAGTGTGCCAGGGCATGTTCTTTTTTTAGAATGTTATATTATTCGCTGTTGCCGTTGGAATTCTTTTGCACTTTAACTCGTGAATAGTTTACAGTCCAAGAATATAAAGGTCATGTCGACACGACCGCCCACCCAGCAAGTTCAGCACAGTTCTTTCGACATCGACCAGAGGAAGAAATAACAAACACACTGCCTGGAGATTTATTATTCAGACCAGATCCGTGTCAAACTAATTCAGGATGTAAGAATTAAGCCAATATAAAGCTAAGACGCCGTGTACAACATGATGAACTGCATGATATCTTTTCATATGCTTTTCCTTTTTTTTTTTTCAGCACACCAAAATTAATAGCCAAAGCAAACTCTTTGTTACAGAGCATTTTGCTTGAAAAGTGCCTGTTTTGATGTACACTTACATAAACCAAGATACAAAATTCCCTTTGGAGTCACTATGTGTGAAAGAGAGATGATGATGAGAAAATGACATCATCTCATGGTTTTTGCATACCAGAGTGAAACCATGGTGCAAATGAATGCAGTGTTATACACTCACCAGCCATAACACCATATTCATGCTGGATAGGACCTTCTTTGCTTTCAGAACTGATAAATGTTAACATGATTGCATCACATACACTAAGTGCTGCAGAAGAGTCACGTGAGCATCTGTGTTGAAAATCTCCCCCACTATTCATGTGTACAGAAGCATCCACCTATCCATCCAAATAGGGACTGTGGAGGCCAATGGTGACCATTGTATTTATTCCCATTTTTATGACCGTGATAAGACCTCCGGTCAACATTCGCACATGCATTCACACACTACGGGCAAAACGCCTATCTTTATCTTATCATATGTAACTAGCTCATACATTTAATGCTGGTTTTGTGGGTGTGCAAAGCTGAAATTTGAAAATTACGTTTCCTCTGGGAGAACCTTCCAATTTTCTGTGCAGAACTATACAATGGAGTGTTACAGAACAGAATGTTTCAAGTAGAACTCATTCACATAAGCAAGAAAAACTCCTAAATAACTGTTATTTCCTTAAGTACACCAATCCACCCCTAACATCCAAACCACTGACAGGTGACGTGAATAACATTAATTATCGTGTTACAATGGCAGCTGTCAAGGGGTGCAATAGATTAGACAGAAAGTAAATGGCCAGTTCTTGAAGCTGATGTGTTGAAAGCAGGAAAAGTGAGCAATTGTGAGCATCTGAGTGACTTTAACAGTGGCTAAGTTGTGATGGTTAAATGAGCAGATCAGAGCATGTCTAAAACAGCAGGTCTTGTTTGGTGTTCTCGATATGCAGTGGTTAGTACCTACAAAAAAGTCATCCAAGGAAGGAGACACAGTGACCTGATGTATTTATACTACGAGAGGTGTTCAAGTCAAACTAGGACTAAGCAGAATAACAGAATACTACCTTTTATTTTTCTATATACTGTAATCCCCAGCTACAGTATACTAATGCAGTTATGCCAGTGTTTCACTAATGCTTGGATACCATCAAGGTACAGTAGAAAGTTTGCTCAGTATGCCAGAGCCATGATCAGACTGCCTGCTTCACGTCTGAAACTCTAAACATATGGAAGGTAGGGCTCCCTGAGTGACGCAGCAGCAAAATGCTTGCCCTATCATCTGGAGATTGCTAGTTCGATTCCCGGTTGATGCTGTAGCATCCTGCAGCCAGGAACCTAGAGAAAGAGGTGATTGGCCGGGCTATCTCAGCAGACTCCAGGGATGGGAGTCAATTAGTGATCTTACATCAGACACAGCTCTACAACCAATCATGGGCGACTGATTGGTTGTAGATCATGCAAGCAAAAGGAGCAGATAGTTGTCCTCCAAGTGTGTTACACCGTCCCAAGCAGTTCGAAAGGATGCAGTTAGTGGCGTCACATGGCTTGGAGAAAACACATGAGTCTTCACCCTCCCTGACTGGTAGTAGTAGCCTTAATTAGGGAGAAAAATTAGGGACC
>JAOVVB010000049.1:7012698-7026721 GCA_028570985.1 Heterobranchus longifilis
CACAGTTGATTTCTTCACACCAAGCTGCTTACCTATTGCAGATTCAGTCTTCCCAGCCTGGTGCAGGTCTACAATTTAGTTTCTGGTGTCCCTTGCACATTACAATCCAATGGAATCAAGAAAGACGTTGATATAATATTTCTCTTTTTTTTTCTAGATTCAAAATCTTTCATTGAGAAATGTGCTGCCAAAAACCTGCAGGGCATGGAAATTGAAGCCTCTCATTTAGAATTAACAGACTCAGTTCTGGTACTGGGGGATATGAGCACGCTTACAGAAGACATGCTGACCCTCTACTTTGGCAACAGCAAAAGGAGTGGTGGAGGCGACATCAGGTCTTTATTTTGGGTCAACAAACAAAAGAGTGTGGTGATATCCTTCCAAGATTGTCATGGTAATTTTTTTAAATATCCATGTATCATAGATGCATACTAAACTCATATTTATTTTGACACTGTGAACTTAATGTGCAGTTATTTATTTTTGTACTTTATTGAGACATTTAAAATCAGTTTATTTGTTGCAGATATTTAATATGATTCCATATTCCTTTTCTTCTACAATAGTTGCACAAGAAGTGGTGGACAAAAAACATCAACTTTGTGGCACAAACCTTAGCACTTCGCTTTTTTATTCAAGTCTTCAGAAGGCTTTGACCGGAGAAACGCCAAGGTGTTCCAGCATATCCACGAATACGATTATTCCTATTGAGGAGGCAGTCCGCAGTTTCATTGAAAAAAACAAAAAGCACAAAAATGATTTTGAGAGTCAACTAATGGTAGTTCATGCCAATGTAGTTTTTGACAAGACCACATCCCCTAGAGAGATTGCACTTGAGATGGCTGTAGACAAACAGTCTTTAGGTGCACTTCGACTAGGACCAACTTGGGAAAGTAAAGCCCAAAGAGAAGCACAAGCCTTTCTGAGCAGGTATAGCACAGCTGAGTTGCAAGCTGAGGTCGAGATCTGGAAAAGAGTAGAGCATAAGTGCCTTGAATTTGTCAATTCTGATGTCGAGGTCACCTACAAGGAAACCAAAATCGCAATAGTTGGCCTAAAAACAGAAGTCTCTACTAACCTGGACAAGATTCTGAATCTCTGTGAGGATGCAACTGCAGAACTTGAAATGGAAAGGAACACTGTTGAAAAAGTGATTCAGTTTGACTCAAGAGAGGCACTACAGCTGGTAGAAAAGTGTGTATATGGCAAGCTTCAAAAAGTAACACTTACAAAAAATGAAACTAACCTGACTTTTCACTTGCAAGGTTTGAGGGACCGTGTAAGTATTGCTGAAAGGATCGTCAAGCAAGCACAGGAGGATGTCATCTTTCAACGACTGAACCTGTCGGGTCACTTGCTTCAGTTTCTGAAGTCCTTAGATCTAAAGAAATTTGAGCAAACCCATTTTGTAAAAAGCCATATAACAGCCTTATTTCGTAATAATGGAGAGCTTCTTGGGCTCGTTGCAGAGAAAAAATACCTCAAAGCAGCCGAAGACAAACTGAAAAAGATTCTTCAAGAGGAGATCATCCAACTTACTCCAGATGTAAACACAGGAACTAACTCTGACAAATGGCTGAAGTTCTTGAATGAATTGAAAATGGAATCAAATCATATTTCACAGAATGTTAACATCATACCCTCAAAGGCGCAGATTGTGATTTGCGGATATGCTGACGTGGTGGCAAATGTTACAAAAAAGGTTAAAGCTTATCTAGAGAACAAGACTCCAGCAACTGAATATGTCAATCTGAAATCTCTTCATGAATTGGAGTTTGTTGACTCGTGCATGAACTTGTCCAAAAATCCAGAACTTCGAAACCTTGGTATAATCGTAAAGTCGTGCAGAACAGCAAGTTCTCCATGTCTCAAAGTTACAGCATCAAAAGAAAATATCCAGGATGTAATAACTGCTGTGAAAAAACATGTATCCGGCATTCATATTGAGAAGCAGACTTTTTCTAAAGCAGGAGAATCTAAAGTCATACTTAAGCATGAAGCCAAGATTCAGGCCAAAGCCAAAGAGTGCCATTGCAAGGCTTACATTTCAAATGAGGAGAGCGCCCCATCAAAACAATACACCCATAAAATAAACAGCCACATGACTTTAACAGTCACAGAGGGAGATCTGCAGCGCTTTCCAGCTGACGCCTTGATTTGTCCTATGAACAGCAAACTAGCTTTTGACAATCCCATCGCGCAAAAGTTCCTACAGGTCGCAGGTTCAGATATTCAAGTGGTGTGCAACAGACTCCAGAAGGAAAAGCAAACTTTACTTGCTGGAGATGTGGTCCTAAGCAACTCAGGAAATCTCAGTGCCAACAGTCTCATTTTCACTGTGTTACCTCAGAGCGGTCAACAGTTAACTTCTGTTAAGGGCTCTCACTACCTTAAGGAAGCCGTTCTTAATAGCCTCCAGAAAGCAGAATCTCAAAATGATACTTCTATCGCAATGCCAGTAATAGGCTGTGAAACTTTTGGGTTCTCCACCAAAGAAAGCTGCATGGCAATCAGAGACGCAGTGCTTCAGTTCAACAACGCACAACAAAATTCGCAGAGGAATATAAAGAACATATTTGTTGTTGATTCTAATGTGAAGGTCCTGGAGGAGTTCAATGACATCATTGCTAAACTGGTATGTAAGCTTTTTTTTGCCACCATTTGTCTTACTTGAACACCCAGATCCAACTGTCTTACAGGAATTACCTCTCCTGTCACCAGGGTTTTTCTAATGTAAAAGCGTCTACAAAGCCAACAAAGACTACCTCTAAAAACCAACCCAAATTTGTACATCTTAAACAAACATCTGACACAGAAGGTACCATTTTGTTATTACAATATTGAATGTGTCTCTTCACCATGAGACTTTGTCCAACCTTATTGTTTAACTGTGGTATATCTTCACGCATATGGTTATAAACAGTTCATGTTCATGGAGTACTGGTGTCCCTCAAACAAGGAGATATCACCAAAGAAATAGTGGACGTCATCGTTAATTCCAGCAATAAAGCCTTGGATCTTGACACGGGTACGGTCACACTCTTTTCTTAATATGTTACTGTATTGCATTTTGTAAAAAGTTAGAATGAGGTGTAAGGAGAATTAAAATGTATGTTAATTTGTGCATTACGGATGAAATATTTCCACTTTGCGGTAATGTGGTCTGGAGATGACTTGTACTTGTACAGTACTGTAATTGGGAATCATAGGAAAAATAATATAGTTCACTATAGTTTACTTTTACTAAACTGTAGTATATATTATGGTATTTTTAATACTAGTGTTAAGCTTCAAAAACACTATAGTAGTAGCATTAAGTAGTGGATAACTGGGTACTCTTCATAGTATGTCTTTCATATCTCTTATGCACGCTTTTTTATTTGTTTAGGTGTGTCTGGTGCAATTTTGAAGGCCGCCGGACAATCAGTTGTGGATGAATGCAAAAAGCATGGTAATTTAAATATGACCATACTGTATATCTACTATACATGTGTGTGTGTGTGTGTGTGTGTGTGTGTGTGTGTATATATATCAATAGCTAAAGTTACAGTGGCACCTGGAAATGGGTGACCTTTTTTTCCCCCTAATGTTGATGTGTTGGAAGCAAAAAAATGGGCAAGTATAAGGATTTCAGTGACTTTGACCAAAATTGGACCAAATTGCAATGGCAGTCATACTGTATGTTAGGCGGCTGAAAATATAACAGATTTTTTTTTTACGTTAATATGGAGTTCAGTTTCATTATTTGAGGCTCAGGTATAAAACTTTGCATGCATTAAAAGTCTCCGATCTGCCTTTTTCTTCCAACTTTGTGAGTGTTTATGATCCTACAGATGGTACACTCTGAACTATTTCATTTTTTTTTATGAAAAGAATTAACATTTTTTTTAATCATCCGGGCCCTTTTGGGCGTCTTAACATGCCTAAAAACTCATGTAAATTGGCACACAGTCAAAGGTATTGATGTCCATACTGTATGTCCAGGTTGGAATCTGCTGCCATTAGGACTCCTGTGAGTCTGGAGATTCAAACTTGGTACACTTCTAGATCTCATTGAGCTGAACAATTTTCACTATGGATGTCATGGGCTCAAGTCAACTCGAAGTCAGATACATTTATGAAATCACATTTATGACATCAGCACTATTCAATACACACTCTATACTACACGCACACACAGTACACACACATACAACACACACACATCCTAAACACACACACACACACACACATACACACACACACTACTTATCCTACACACTTCCATACACATACACCTTTCGCATTGCATGTCATGGGCTCGACTCAACAGGAAGTCAGTTACTTTTGGCCGTTTGCAGACCACACCCAGTGGATTCTGATGTACTCCGCCTAGGGGTTTATACAGTACGATCACCACCAAACCAGTACTCTCAATCTAATCGATCGTCAGCCGTGACGACACTTTAAACTTATGCCGAAAAAGTGGTTAATAACTTTGTGTGACATCACATTGAGAGAAATTACACTGAGTGACATCATAGTGTGATGCTTTTTTCCAGCATCTGGGGCATTTTGGAGGTCTAAACATAAAATTCTCCCATTTTCAAAACTTATGTCATAGTAATGTTTTTAAAGCCCACTGTCTTCTTGGTGCACCCGGGTGGTACAGGGTGCTTGGGCCCGCTCCTCGTTGCTTCCAATCTAAAACCAATGTTATAAGAAATTGGCTACATTTAATTAATCATGAAACTTTTTCAAAGGTTTTAAATGGTAATGAAAACATGGGAAAAAATTCATATTGGATCAGGATATTTATAAAATTGATAAAATTTTAATCGAAGCGACACCTACTGTAGGTATCGTGATAATATCGTATCAGGAGGTGCCTGGTGATTCCTATCCCTTATGGTGTGTATGTACTGTAAGTATGTATGTATACAGTATGTGTGTGATAAAGAAAGTTCCATTTCCTGCTCAACTTCCATAGCAAAGGCTATACTGTATGTGTGTTGTTCTTCATCCTAAACTATGTGATCTATTATTGGCAGGTCAACAAAAAGAGAATGGAGTGGTATTGACAAGCGGAGGTAATCTGTCATGTAAACATATTGCTCATATGGTTGGGCCCAATAATGCTGCTGACATAACTTCTACTGTGGAGAATGTTCTGAAACTCTGTGAAACTACAGTCGCTGCTACAGTAGCCATTCCTGCAATCGGCACAGGTGAGACCGCGATCGTTCGCTACAGGTAGTCTTTTCTGCCGACTGCAGTTAGACTTTACAAAAGACTCTGTCTTTAGTCTCAGTATCCGTCCATCCATCCACCCATCCATCCATCCATCCATCCATCCAGAAGTGACGGGTCTATCAAATAAATGTGAAATATTAACTTTTCACAGGGAGAGGTGGTATCGGAGCAAATGACTCCATCAAAGCTATTCTAGCTGGAGTGGAAAACCATTTGACGCAGTCGACGTCATCCAGTCTTCAGAAAGTAACTGTGGTGGCATTCGAGCAGAAGGTTTTGGATGCATATGGCAGCTATTTTAAGGAGAGGAACAGCAAGGTTAGGACTTACAGTACATAGATTTGCAGTATAGTCAGTTTGTGGTTTTAATATTAGTTTATATACCTGATTATGTAAATCATTGAGTTTGTTTGTTTATTTGTTTGTTTTTTGTTTTAGACTCCACGTACCAATATGCCTGCAAGTAAAGGTACGGATCAGCGTCCATTACACTCCTGAAAACATAAATCAAGGATTTTTAGTAATTTGATTTATTGTCTTTAGTGGTCAATAAATAATAGTCTTTAGTGGATAATAGTTTTACAATTATTTGATCTTTATGCTCTCAATAGTTAAAATTGGGGATGTATGGATTGAAATAAAGAAGGGGAACATTACCATCGAAACTGTCCGTGGCATCGTCAACACCACCAACAACCAAATGAACTTGACAGGAGGTGTGTTCTTACGATTACTTATGATCTCTATGATTATTTATTTATTTCCTCTGTATTGTGCAAAATAGGGCGCCATATTTTATTTGGTAAAAGATTTTGCTATATATGTTTATCATGCCTGCATTATTATGTCCAGTACAAAATCATTCACTATTTCCAAACATAACTTAAAATTTAGAAGAACTAAGTAACTTTGTGATTTTAAAGAAAGTAACATATTACCCGACAGACCAGTTTTAGACGCAAAAAAAAAAAAAAAAAGTAGACTTATATACAGTAGGCTCTTGGTTTTGCATGAAAATAGACAGGAGCAGGACAAAGTTACTGTACTACTGTATCTCCAGCACACTCAGCATGTTCTACGCGTGCTTGGATTCCTCAGGATTCCTGTCCTTTCCTCTCACAGTCTAAAGATTAAAGACATTAAAGAAGTGGAACCATTGAAAAGGAACCTTTTATGGGCTACTTGGTTTATCTGTATCTTGGAAGAACATGTTCAGTAAAAGTTTAAGCTCAGATAGGCCTTAAGTTCTGTACAAAATTAAGTTCTGATCTGGACTACAGATCAGTACATCTGTGCAGGACATCTTCTGCTTGAATGCAATGCTATTCCCAACAACATGCAGTTTAGACTAATTTTGACGAAATGTTCTCATATAGTTCGTAGTGTGTGAGCGTGTGCCGTGTTCATGTGTGTCCTGCGATGGGTTGGCACCCTGTCCAGGGTGTACCCTCCCTGGTGCCCAAAGTTTCCTGGTGTAGGCTCTAGGTTCCCTGCGACCCTGTATAAGGATAAGCAGTATAGAAGATGAAAGAATATACACACACACTCATAGTGTGTACAGTACATGTATTCTGACCCTGTAAGCCTGGACGGAATGGAAACGGAAAAATGCCACAATTAACAGATCTGACCAACATTCATACACCGTATTATATCACTACAAAACAAAGTGGAAGCATTGAACAGGAACCTTGTACAGGCTACTGGTTTATGTGGATTTTCGAAAGAACATGTTCAGTAAGCCCCAAAGTAAAAGCTTATGTTCAGATATGCGTACGGTTCTCGAGACTCTTATACATACAGTAATTACGTCTGACATCTGTAACATCTGTACATCTTGCTGTTATTTGTATGTGGTTTTAAAATGTCACTGTTCATACAGGAGTCTCAGGAGCCATTTTTAAAGCTGCTGGAACCTCTGTTCAACAGGAGTGTCAAAATCATGGTAAGCTCCTTATGATCCCAACCAACTGTGTACACAAGTTTACCATTATTCCACACAATCGGTTAACAATATTCATGAACAAAATTTAAAAACACTCAATATTTAAATACGTTGCATATGTGTGAAAATACCTAAAGTCCAATGTTATGCGTGTCATTGATGTGTCTGACTGATTGTCCTTTAAGGTCCCCTCGTGGGCGATACAGCTGCAGTGACCAGCGGTGGGAATTTGCAATGTGATTTCATCATTCATATGATTGGACCCCACTCTACTAAAGAGGCAAGATCACGAGTAAAGAAAGTACTTGAGAGATGTGAGGAGAAGCAGATCAGCACCATTTCTTTTCCCGCTGTCGGCACCGGTATGCGTTTAAATGTCTGTTTTTTTGTTTTTTTTGCATATAATCATAGACACATTTCTCAGCTGATTTCATTCTTCTAAAGGTGGAGGTGGTGTTAATAGTGTGGATGCCATCACTGCTATGCTACAAGGCTTTCATGACCACTTGTCTCAACGCTCCTCCACTGCCCTTAAACTCATTTACATCGTCGTGGACCGAGATGAAGTTCTGAAAGCGTTCCTACAGGGACTGATTCAGTGGACTGCAAACCCTCAGGTAGAGTCGAACGTCTATATGCACTGCGTGGCCAAAAGTATGTGGACACCTGATCTTTCCAAAACTGTTCCAGTAAACTTGGACGCACAACTTTATAGGATGTCTTTGTATGTTGTAGCATCGTTATCAACGTTGCATTGCACCTCCAGGGTCTGGATTCGAAAGACATGCAGATTAGGCTAATTGGCATTTCCAAAAATTGCTTGTAGTGTGTGAATGCATGTGTGAACATTGACTACCACGGTTGATACAATGGTCACCATTGGCCTCCACGGTCTCTAGCTGGACTACAGAGGTTCCTAGATGGATGGATGGATGGATGGTAGAAACATTATAAATTCCCTTGCCTGGAAACTTGGCTTGGAAAGGATGGACTGAAAAAATGTGAGTGTCCTGCACAGAGCGAGAGTGCTGACCTCAGCCCCAACACCATTGGGATGAACTGGAACAACATCAATACCTAATGCTCTTGTAGCTGAATGATCACAAATCCCAAAAGCCACAGTCCAAAATCTAGTGCAAAGCCTTCCCAGAAGAGTGGAGGTTATTATAACTGCAGAGGGATCCTAAATGTGGAAGGGTACAATATGTTCGACAAGTATGGCCAGGTGTCCACAAAGTTTTGACCACACTATGTCACTACAGTGGAACCTCGGTACAGCACCAAGTATCATTGGTAAAGTGAAGTACCTTCACACACACTCTCGCCTTTACACACACCCTTCCTCTGGTCTTTACACTCACACACACACACAGAGCGTCTGTGCGCATAAACGGAAACACTTATCTGTCGGGATTTATTTGTACTTTTTTTGAAGGTAAAATGCAGGTTAATTTGTTTTATTTTTACTTTATATTTTGTATTAATTATTGTTATGTTTTAATTTTTTTTGGGCTGTGGAACGAATAATTTAATTTCCCATTATTTCTTATGGGAAAATACGAGCCCGCTTCTGGAACAAATTATGCTCATAATCCAAGGTTCCACTGTATTTACATATTGAATTTATAGCGAGACGCCCATCTTGAATTTAGGAATTTTAATAATATTTGCAGGTTGCTGAACAATCCGAAGATGAAGATGATGAAAGTCGTTCTGGCTCAAGTGACGAGAGTTTATCTTCAGAAGAAGAGGATGACTCTAGTGGTAAGACTTGTATCACAAACCAGAAATGCGGGGAAATCATTTCACATTTTACCGTATGAGATCCTGAACTCAACTTTTTATACATCTCAGAATTAAGCGTTGGCCGAATCAGGGTTAAAGTGCTTTGTGGCGACATCACAAAGGAGACGACAGACGCAATAGTCAGCAGCACTAATATCAACCTTAATCTAAGCACAGGTAACTCACAGTACATATCTACCGTACATATCAGTACGTACATTTCTTTTCAATGACCTTACGTTTCATACATACAGTAGTGTATCACAATCCCGTATGTGTTTTCAGGTGTATCAGGAGCGATCCTCAAAGCAGCCGGACAGACCGTCGTGGATGAGTGTACTAAATTAGGTATGTATTAGGAAGTGTAATCCTGTTTATTCAGAAACACAGCATACTGTAGCTTTAGCTCTGCCAGCGCTTAAAGGTAAACAAAGCTGTGGCCTACAGTACAGTATGTATGCTTACTCGGCGTGGGTCATGATTGTTGATTGTCGATCATTTCATTTCTCCCTGAATAAAGGTGTTCAACCGGGCGATGGTGTGGTCCTCACATCAGCTGGAAACCTTCCAGTCAAGCACATTATCCATATGGTTGGTCAGAGCAAGGAGAAAGACATCACGAACTCCATGTATAAAGTTCTGAAGAAGTGTGAAGAGAACAAGATTGAGTCTGTTTCATTCCCAGCTCTTGGAACTGGTAAGTGCTGTATAGCAAGAAAACATGCCTAGCTGTGGACATGTTAAACGGGACAGTAATCCACAACAGGATGTGGTGTGTGATGCAGTGCGACATGAAGCAGAGTGAACTGTTTCTAACAACACCACAGTACAACAGGCTTTATTCCTCTTACCATAGCGGATTGCCAATGATTACAATTTTTTTCATTCATTAATGAACAAAACATTAAACATTTTAACTATTTGTGACCCAGTCTGTAAAAACCCAGATAAATCTTTTTTCTTTTGTTTTCCATTGTTTTCTACATAAACTCTCATGTATAGAATGCTTTTACTGGAAGTAGGGAATAATGTGAACATGAATTCAAAAAATATATATATTTTAGCTGGGTTTTTACGTAAAATCCATAATAATTAAATTTCATGAAAGTTAAATAGATGTCTCTTAATAGATGTCTCTTAATTTTAATGAGTACACATTCTCTCTTTTTTTGTAATCTATATGTTGTTAGTCTCATTGTAGAACATCTGCATTGTTCAAGTTCAATTTAATTCACTTTTATTTACACAGCACTTTTAATATTGATCATTGTCACAAAGCAGCTTTATGGAATCAACGAAAAAATATTAGCATAATGAGTTTAAAATGGCTGGCACGGTGGCGTAGTGGTTAGCACAGTCGCCTTGCACCTATAAGGTCCGGGTTCGAGTCCCGGCCAGTTTCGATTCCCATCTCTGTGTGCATTGAGTTTGCTTGGTGGGTTTTCCCCCCGACAGTCCAAAAACCTGCAGATTAGGCTAATTGGCGTTCCCAAATTGCCCGTTATGTGTGTGTGTGTGTGCCATGTGATGGATTGGCACTCTGTCCAGGGTGTACCCCGCCTCGTGCCCCAAATCTCCTGAATACAGGATAAAGCGGTATGGACGATGAGTGAGTGAGAGTTTGAAATGTGAGGAAATATAGTGGTAACTCGACATACGAATGACTTGAGAAGAATTTTTTTGGCATTTTTGTGCAAGTTTTTTTTTTTGCATTTTGTGCAAGATTTAGTGAAGAGCACCATGGATCCCAAGAATGTTATCAAGGACGATAACAAGAAGAAAAGGGAAACACTTTCAGCTTCCTTTGTAAAGCAGCTGGTTCAAAGAGGAATTATAAATTAAGCTTAAGTGAGGGGTTAATGTGTATTTATTTCAGATTTTACTTCATTTACTTGTCTTTTCTAAATGATTTTATTGTTTTTATATGCAGTATTATAATTATAGTGTTGGAAATTATAATAATATTGGTAATATTTTTGGGTGGCTGGAACGGATTATCTGCATTTACATTATTTCCTATGAGACAATGCATTTCGCAATGCAAAATGTTCACCCTAAGAACAATAAATTTGTCTCCCGAGATACCGTTGTATATATAAATGAAAATGATCAGACTGTCCCTGATGAGCAAGCTAAAGGGGAACAGTGGAAAGGAAAAACTCCCTAAGATACAGTAGCAATAGGAGGAAACCTTGAGAGGAACCTTGTTGCTAAAGAAATGATAACATATTAGAATGTGACTCTTAATATTAACTTAAACAATTACTTTAAATTCAAGTAAAGTTTATTAAACATGCTTTGTGTCTTTCCACAGGAGCAGGAAATCTGGCAGCAGCTCAAGTAGCAAAGGCCATGATGGACGCGCTGGCGAATTTCGCTATCGACTCACCGGCATTTTTAAAAACGGTTCAGATTGTGATTTTCCAAACTACAATGTTGTCCGAGTTTGAGGAAGCTATGAAGAAGTTCAAAAAGAATTCTCGAACACCATCTTCGGGTAAACTCTGAAATTGATAGTCCTACCGTCCGGACACTTAATGCATATGCAACGCTATGTTTTTTAACCAAGAATTTAATATTTTTGTTGTACTCTCTATAGTAAACATCCCAACATTAACCCAGCAAACAGCGACAGGTTGCACCAATCAGAAAGTGTGTCTCGTTACTGAGACAGCTGCAGTGACTTTCCCAGTCGCAAACGTAGAGATCTATGGAATGTCCTCTGTTGACATCGCCAAGGTGAAAAAGTTCCTGGACGATCTAGTTTCAGAAGAATGCCATAGCACGGATCTTCAGTCCAGCCATTTAGCCAGCATTACCGAAGCTGACAACAAGGCGATTGTGGAGCTCAGCAAAAGCAAACAAGTGCGTGTCCTTGTGGCTGCAAAAGACAAACTGACAGTGTCAGGAAGGAAGGAGGATGTTTTAGACACCCATCTACACATCAACGGATTCCTCCAAGCAGCTCGGGACAGGGAATTCCGAGAAAGTGAAGAAAAGAGGCTGAGCAAAACGTTGTGCTGGGAGGTCGCAGAACAGGAGACGTGGGTGCCACTGAGCTCCAGTATTAGCTATGAACTGGAGTTAGCCTTTCATAAAGAGCAGAAATGTAGCTACACGGACAAAGGCGAAACATTTACAGTGGATTTCAAGGAGATGAAACGAGTAAACACAAAGGGGAAGTCTTGTAAAATTAAGCGAAAACTGTTTGCTGACTCAGAAACAGGTAATAATCTTACATTTCTGTATGACTCCAGCATGGATTAACTTTTATAATCAGCTGTAAGTTTGTGATGCTGCGACATTAGCATAAGGCACTAATTAACACGCTACTGTATCTCACCACTGTTCATTGTTTTTAGCTATCATTGACTATCCAGCAACCTGGACCAAAATGACTGGAAGTGACCTGGAAATAGTTTTGTCTTCGAATTCAGATGAATACAAGAAAATCGAGAAGGAATTTTTACGTTCAAGCCAACACAAAGACGTAGCACCTGTCCAAGTGGTGGAGGTGCTGTATGAAGATTTGTCACCATACAGTATAGAGACACTTGCAATGTTGTGAATGATTCTCAATAAGTGTTCTGATCCTTAGATTCGCAGAATTCAGAGTCAGCCCCAGTGGCAGAGATACTGTGTGTGGAAGCAAGCAGTGGACAAAAAATACCCCAAGCAGACTAACGAGCGGTTCCTCTATCACGGCACGACCAATGAGATTTGTCAGAAAATCAATAGGAACGGCTTCAACAGGAGCTTCTGTGGCAGAAACGGTATGTCGTATTGTAAACTGCTCTACGTTCTACAGTAAATACCCTTTGTAGTATTTGGTAAATAAATGATATTCTCTTTCCTTTTTAAGCGGTCGTTCACGGCGATGGTACATACTTCGCCAAAGAGGCTTGGTATTCCTGCCATGACCAGTATTCCAACCCAGATGCCAATGGACTGAAGTATATCTACAGAGCTAGAGTTGTTACCGGGACACCATGTAAAAGTCAACAAGGAATGAAGGAGCCAGATCCTCTGAACCCAAACGATCCCAGTGCTGGGCTGTATGACTGCGCCGTGGACAATTTGCAAAATCCGTTCATCTTTGTGGTTTTCTGTGATGCGGGGGCGTACCCCGACTATCTCATCAGCTTTAAAAGTGTCTGATCGTACAAAGGATGTCATTTTTACATAACGAATATACTGTAACCTTTATCCGGAAATGATGCGTGACTAGCATAACATAAATAACATTGAAAATGAGCAATAATGCACATCAATTTTAAGTAATAGTTCAGATTGTTTACTTTCTAGAAATCATGTTGTGCCTTAACAGTTGTCTCAGGCCAAAAGTTCAGGTTCTGTTGGTTAGTCTTTGCAACACTAGGACTTGTAGATAAAAGTAAATAAATGCGCTTGACCGTGGGAGGAAACCAGAGCACATGAAGGAAACCCGCCAGCCACGGGAGGAGAACACACAACCTCCACACACAGACCAGCGGTGAGATTCGAAGCTCCAGTCCTGGAAGTCTGATGCAACGGTGTTAACCGCTAAGCCACCACGCGGCCACGAACAATATCCTTCTGAAATAAAGTTCTGATACAGTATTTGATTTTTAAGTCGTTCTCACAAAATGGATGTGGCCTACATTGGTGTCAGCTGGATCAAAAGTAAATAAAAGAGGAGATGTTTCATGTGTCAAGACTCCTGAAGGGATAGCATAAGGAATACGGCAGTATATTAAATCTAAGTATTTTGGGAGTGATTCCAAGTTTGAATTTAGCAAGGAATATTGAATAGAAATTTTTAATGATTGAATTTTGAATCGATGTTGAATCATTTTTTAATCCCCTAGGAATTAAAACTCAACTGACCAGAATTGTATTGTGGCGGACATTTATTTTTAAACAAAATATTTATATTGTTATATGTAGTCATTTATTTTTGCCAAATCAAGACAGTAACTTGTCCTTTGAAAATCATATTTCCATAATCACAAAAACAGCCTTTTTCCATCTTAGAAATATTGCCAAACTTAGGAGCATCTTATCCGTATCTGATGCAGAAAA
>JAOVVB010000049.1:7043716-7054868 GCA_028570985.1 Heterobranchus longifilis
GGCAGTGTTTATTGTTTAGTGTATATTTAAAGCACATAAACACAATAAAACAATATTGTTTTAGGCTTTTTGCACACGCGCGGGTGCGTTACAATAATAATAAGAATAATTACAATAATAATAAATTCGGAGCACTACTAGTACCACTACTACTACTACTAATAATAATACTGAATGAAGAAACGCAGGTAACGAAGTATCATCATAGAAGGAAAGAAGAAAATGAAGAATAAATACATATCAGTATTTACAGTTTGAGCATGACACGTTTATGAGCTCCGTCGCTTGCTGTCAATGGGCACCTAAGAAAAATAACACATTTTCGGCTTCAGTAGACACACAACACTTCAGACTGAAACACAACTGCCCCCTACAGGTAATGAAGGGCATTTTCACAGCTTGCCGCGGGCAGTCGCGGCAAGTCGCGGGATCCCTTTTCTCGAAACGTGGCCAGATCTGTATGTTTATGGTTTCAGAATTCTTTTTGCTCCACAGATGCTGTACTGTGTGACAGACCCAGGCACGACAATTTCCTTCTTCCGAAGCTTACTTCACAAAGAAGGAAAACTCCTCATCATCCTGGTCTCAGGTAAGCACAGCAATACATACACATTTTTTTTATTAATTCATTAATTGGACGAAAGGTAAATAAAAATAAAGAACTGCTTAGACTATGTCCTAACTCACTACAACACCTAAAGTAGAAGGTGTGTGAAGCTGGTTATGGAGCAGCTCTAACAGAACCTTACTTATTGTTACTAATGTATGGTTCAACCCACAGCATTAATTAATTTCATTAATGTCTTATGAAATGTCCCTCACCATCAAAATATACTAGTAATCATAAATGATCAAATGAATAAGTTTAAATTATTCCTAAGTTCTGTCTTCTAGCTTTAGGTTTCATTGTAGCACACTGTTGTTAGGAAAAATTTGGGAGTGTGTAGGAATGGAAGCATTTTCTAAATGTTGTAATGTATCTTGAAGATGTACAGATATTAATTAACAACTCACTGTAGCACAGAGTGGGTGGGGCAGATTATGGAGAACCTACCGAGCTCAGCTGTGCAAGACGGAGATCATTCAGTGCATCACATCCGGAGACATCAGGAACATTCTGGATGCTAAAGGAATCCCCTACCAGAGCTACTCCCATCCCTCTCAGATGGACATCACCGAGTGTTTCACAGCTGGAGATGAGAAAGGAGAGCTGATGCTGGATTTCCTGACCCTGGTCAGGGAATTCAGTAAGTGTGCTTCTCCAGAGCTGAAGGCCGGAGTGCTGGAGCTCCTCAGACACCCCGAGTGCAGCCGAGAGGTGGACGGAAGGGTCATATTCAACAACAACCTTGAGGCCTTAGTACTCAACCCATAGTGCTGAAACTTTTTAAAGATTTTAGTATTCGCTAGTCAAATAAATCTGTCACTTGCTGACTGATGTTAGTTGTAATTGCTTCTAAATTGTTTATCCAACAATTAGTTTAAGATCGACAGCACATAGCATAAAAAGGCCCTCTTTGCCCTCATTTGAGGATATCACAGTTTCTCTAAACTACATTGAGTGTACTGTATATCCTCTATATAAAGTCCTCATAAAGGCTGTTGTGTATTACTTTTCTTCCTGCTTGAAGATGTTTGAATCAATTTTAATAGTATAATTGGTTAAATACATATGATAGTTATAGAATAATTATATAATGTGCTAATTAACAGTAAAAAGAAAATACAGCTTTATAGTTTGGGTTTAAGAAGGTTAAAACTAATGTGTGAGTTATGAATTAGTAAATAATGTATTAGTATAAATAATGTATGTATTAGTACACACGCTACAAGAAATTTGGGAACGGTTAGGCTAACCTGTATCTCTGTGGACTGTAGAAGGAAACCGGAGAACACTAAGGGAGCTGCCCAAGCACGGGAAAAGCATGCAAACTCCATGCACACACACAGATCGGCAGGAACTGAGCCTGAACCCTGGAGGTGCAAGATGACAGTGCTAACCACTACACCACCGTGCCACCTACATGATGTTATTATTTTTGCTGGATTATTAACTCAGACTCTGTAATAACACTTAATTTCCCTAAACTTCTATCTAATTTATAACCTCCAAATAGGACAAAATTTGCTCAGAATTCCTACACAGGAACTGGGGACATTCTCCTCTGCTCTGAATTCAGTATGCAGCATCAAATCAACATAGCTGCTCATAACCATAAACGCAGTGGTGCGTCTTTTTTAAAATTAATTATACTGTATTGACTGTACACACTTTTTATCAATCAACATATAAATATCTTCATTTATTAAATCTAACTTTGCAGTTCACGCTTTTGAAAATAATAAATGAACATAAAGGCAACATTTGCCAACCTCTGGGTTCTGAAAAATTAGTCCAACACAGTGCCAAAACATGCAGTTCCTCGAATGAATACTAGCAACCAAAAGAGCTCCATGTTAAAAAGCCCAAATTTACAATAATAATACAGACATCCTTTTTTTTTCTTTCAAAATTTTTTAATTGAACAGTTGTCATACATAAACATACAGTTTATGTATGACAAATTTTTTCATGCAAAAATTTCTTATTAAACAAATATTACTATTATAGATCAAATGAAAAGAAAAATTAAGGACTCCCCACCCACCCCGAACATACACTAGAACCTACGCGCACACACACACACACATATACACCCCTGCAACCTTCAGCTCAAACGAATCTGTGTGAATTAGATTGGTCATACATACACTCCGATGCATGACCCAGTTTTAAATAATAACTCAGGCAGTACCTGTAAATTTGCGAAATAAGCAATAAATGGTTGCCATTTGTGAAAAAACATATTAGTAGACCCTCTCAGTGTGTATTTTATCTACTCTAACTTAAATAAAATAAGATATCTTGAATCCACTGAGAGATAGAGGGACACTTAACGGACTTCCAATATAAAAGTATTGTACGTCTGGCCAATAAAGATGAGAAGGCAATAACGTCTTTATGTGCAGAACTCAATGAAACTGAATAATCTGTAATGCCAAATATAGCAGTTAATGGACATGGCTTCAACTGTACCCCAAGTATAGTGGACATGAGATTGAAAAAACCTGTCCAAAAGTAGTACAAGTTTGGGCACAAAAAGACCATATGACTTAGATTACAGGGAGAGGCGTGGCACCTGTCACATCTGTCCTCAACATCAGGAAATATTTCAGCTACAGTAGCATTGATTTGGAATAATGGACTCTGCAAAACCTTACACTGAATAAGACCGAGACGGGCACAGGAAGAGCTGGAGCGTATTCTGTCTATAGCTTTCTCCCAACATTCTTCACTCAACTGCAATCCCAGTTCATTTTCCCAAGCAGATCTGGTTTTAGTGATTTTACAATCACCAAGTGATAACAACATGAAATTATTTATTCTTAAAATCACACCTCGCTGATACGGATTAAATGCTATAGACAATTTCTAAACAAAACAGCTCATGTACGTATACTATAGAATGAGAAAAAAAAATAATTGGGGTGTTCAAGTCAAACCGAGACTTTTTTCATGAATGAAGGTATAACACTGATTGTAGACCATAATGGAAAAAAAAAAAAAAGTCGATCAATCTCCCCCCACCCTGTCACATGTATCTTTTTCACATCCCCAAGTTTATACTGTAAATACGCTCAACTGTTAAGGCTGGAAGTTTTACTTTTTTTTTCTTTTCCACCTCATAATGAAAGAGTTGCTCCTCCATGTGACTTCCATGTTGCAGACTGGATAGGTTGGAGTCATGTGACTACACACGCGGTACTATGTTTTTAAGGGGACGATATTAAGACGGGTTTCATTTCAACTTTCGTGTGCAAGATCGGGTCGAATAAAGGTTCTGGTTTTCGGTTTCGATTAATTTGTGCAGTTTGTGCGTACCGTACAAACTGTCTTTTTTTTTTTTTTTTTTGAAAAGCACCACGTGGCCAGATCTTTAAATATCTAGTGTACACGAATAAATGCTCACAAATAAGCCAAGTGTAAATGATTAGCAGTTTGACTCTACACATTGACATCTCTGATTTTTTTTATTTTATTCTTTTGTTTATTTATTTATCATTTCGTGTTAGAGATTTAAAGAAGTGCACTGAAAGATCTGTCCGTTAATTCTACAAAACTAAATGTTCGTGATCCTGATGTTTTATTTTACACTGAGAATCAGTGATGTTGATACAGCAGAAGATTGGCAGAAAAAAATAATTTGAACGATCGACAACAGAGGATGGGCACTGGTAGGTTTCTCGCCTCCAATGTCGATTCCCACCCAAACCCCAGACCGGTTCCAAGCCCGAATAAATTAGGATGGTTTTTAATCCTTCAAAAATCAAAAATATTCAAAAATATGACAATTTTGCTGTTGATTAAATATTTACGGACCTGAGTGCGGGTAATCGACCAATCGACTATTTTTCCCAGGTCACCACACACACACACACACACACACACACACACACACACACTGTGGAGTTTCAAATTGACTAAGCTTTAAGTTTATACTTACTGTTGTTGGAATAAACAGAACTGCTCAACTTTTGTTCAAAAATGTTTCTGATTTAAAAACGTAATATAGTAAACAATATAGTTTCTCATTTCCATGCGTCAGTCTGGAAGTGATGAATAATACCTGATACATTAATTAGGAAGATCTGACATTATGGATGGGCAGGTTTTATTTATTTATATATATTTTTTACCTTTCTCATCGTGGCGTATCTGATAGACTCCTGTGTGGCCGTGACAGAAATTGCCTGGTTCACTGTTGTATGAGACAACTTAATCAGATTTAAGAACAAACTAAAACCTTATTTGGCTGGGATTGATTTCTTTTTTTTTTTTTCTTCCTCCTAGCGTGATGTGTTTAGCGCAACATTCGAACATTATCTTTGTGATAAACGATGTTCGCTTCATACATAGTGATGTGTTCACATTATTGGATCAGAAGACAGCGATCATGATGATGTAGTGTTTGCGAATATAAAACGAGGCTGTCACTTTGTTATGGCCTGCAGACTTGCGCACTTTCCTTTGATTGCCTTCATTTTGGGTGTTTGCGTTTTTGCATAGACAAAGTGATGCAACTTTGTAGAAACTTAGGTTACATTCGTGAAATATTTCCACTTAAACAGCTAAACGCTGCGACTGTGTTAGTGGTCCAAAAAACAATATCGCAATACCAGCCGCCTGTATAATCTGAAATGTCAGTCCTTTAACTGGACTATAATGAGCGAGTTTGCCGAAAATGGACCACTAATGCTGTCTGAATAGGACGTCAGATTGAAATACGAATAAAATTTAAAGCCAGACTGCTCTCTCAGTATAAAATAAAACTAACAAGAGTTCTGGGTAAGCAAGAAAAGTTACATCTAGAACAATTTAAGCATTTTTTTGTGTCTTATTTTCCTTTAAAAATGCTGATGAATTTGTGTTCCTGTTGTGCAATGTTTACTGTGTGATGTGTTCAGGTTCGTGTCCAGAGTCGAGGAAGTGCTCAACGACTGGAAACTCATCAGCGGTAATGTTGGAAAGCCTCCTGAAAAGGTGAATTCGGACAGATTTCTCCAATCGTCCTGTCACTGACCACATTATTAGGAACACTTGTAAACCTCTTGGTTTCTCCAGTCAGCTAGTCATTCAGCAGGAGCAAGGCCACCTTAACCCACAGGCTAACCCAGACCCAGGTCCTACGAATATCATGATCCTACCATATCATGAGCCAATAATAAAAACATATTGTTTTGTGATTCGTCGATTGACATGACATCAGAATTGCAGTGATTATGAGGGTGGTTACTACTGTCGCCTTGCACCTCCAGGTCCCGGGTTCGAGCATCTTCTCCCCATGCTTCGTCGGTTTCCTCCGGGTATTCTGGTTTCCTACCACAGAAATCAAAGACATGCAGATTAGGTTAATTGACCGGAGGTCCTACCACGGTGGTACAAATGGGGATAAATACATAAATACTTTGGCCTCCACGGTCCCTGGTTGGACTGCAGAGGTTCCTGGATGGATGGATGGATGGATGGATGGATGGATGATGAGGTTACTAATATATTAATAATTCTAGCATGAGCTTTACGTTAAACATCATAATAAGGGAAAATGTGATCTCATCGACTTTAACTGCTGTTCATGTTAGATGATCTGGTCTGATCGGGGTATCCTTTGCTCTTCTTCATCAAGGCTTCTAGTTACTGTACACCCGCTTGTTTCATCTTCTACTTTGAAGGCGACCTTGGGTGACCAGAAAGGGTGCATATATAAATGCTTTATTATTATTGTTGTTGTTATCATTATTATTATTATTATTATTATTATTATTAGAGAAGATTTTTATAAACATTAGTTTATGACATTCAAGTTATATCCCATGTACGTGCAAGTTTCTATTTGGGCAATAGTATATATTTTTAGCTTTTTATGCATGACATTTACCCTACGCACATTAAAAATAACTACTGTATACGAAGTTACCCCCCTCCCCCCATCCGGCTGGTGTTGTCCCTCCTTTAGTATCCGATTGCCTGGAATTGAGTAAGCACAGTATCATGATATTGAGTGTGCGCAGCAGAAAGAGAGTAGAAATAAAGTTTGAGCAAGTGGAAAAATCATTTGGAGTTTTTGGCACGAATAAATGGGCATACTGCTCCAAATCCGTTGGGTAAACCGACTAGTTTGGCTAGGTCAGCCTCTTTGTTACACGCCACGCAGAGATGACGGAAGAAATTGAGTCGTATGACAATCGATCGTTAATTTACGTGTGAGTGATATAGCAGTCTGAGGTTGCTGTCAAGTAAATAAGTGAAAAAAACAAAACATTTGCCTGGACTTTAGCCAAGCTTCAATGCCAGTTTCAATATATGTTTATATATTCAAAGTATAAATTGAAGGTAAGAAGTTTTGTCCCATTTTGGTTGGCTTTAGAGTCTTACTGGGGAGTCTACACACTTCTATTGAAACAAGCCTTGAAGCCATTTATCAGGAGAAAGAAGGAAAGAGCGGAGATTGAGTGATGGGTAAAAGGAAGAAAAGGTCGACAGGGATTGGAGAAATAGAGTGAAGAAAAGAACTTGATTGATAGAGCGAGAAAATGGCTAAGGGACAGCAGACAAATCCAGCACATTGGAAAAAAATGCCTTTAAAAGGTAACACTAAATATCAGAAGTGATGATATTTTTATTTTTCCGGCTCAGGGAGAGTACACCACGGGCACGTGGGAGGAGGAGTCACGTGAGATCAACTTTGCCGATTTCAAGTTTTCCATCACGCACCATTACCTGAAACAGGACTGCGCGGAGGGTGAGGGGAAGGAGGACGGCGAGGAAGGTACACCTGTTGCAGTGATGGTTATTCATGATGGTTTACACGGTTAATGTTGCGTGCCAGAAAAACTATCATGGAGAACTTTTCCAGTTTGTTCTCAGTCTGGCAAACAGTTGTTCTGCTGCTGTCTTATAAATTGGGCTTTATTTCAGGAGTGCCAAAAAATGCACCAGACTCTAAACCTCTTCCTAAATCTTTTTTTTTTTTCTTCTTTTCCTCAGATGCCTTTCCTCTGGCCATGCAGGACCTGCTGTGCATGAACAACGACTTTCCTCCAAGAGCTCACTGCCTTGTCAGATGGTTAGTAACTCTACAGGGCTTTCATTCTGAAAGTATACACTTTTCCAGGTTATTGCACTGACCCAATGGCTTACATTTTTCTTAACCCCATGTAGGACATTTGTCTTAATTCGCAGCTTTGTAGTAAACCCTTCAACTTCCTTCTTTCTTGATCAACCTTGTTTTGTCCTGACTTCTTGCTGATGGATGATGAATTGTGAAGATTAATTTTATTGTCACTGATTTAGAATATCTCAGCTTTTGGTTTTAATCCACCCAATTTGTTTAGGTTAGGTGTTTCTTTTTTGGGTTGTTTTGGGTCGTTGTCTCGCTTCATGATGCAGTTCCTCCCTGTTTCATGTGAATCCTGATTGTAAAATGGCAGACAGTGTTTCTGCAGACTTCTCGAATAAATTCTTTAGTGAGCTTGTTCCAGAGGCAGCCGTGCAATCCCAAGCCATGACACCGCCTCCACCATGCTGGAGCTTAAGCTTTTATGTGCTGCATCGTGACCGGATCTTTTCTTTCTCCTTGCTTTGGCCTTTCCATCACTTTGGTAGAGTCGGTTATTCTCGGTTCCAGAACTTTGCGAATTCCAATCTGACCCTCTGATTCTCACTGATGATGAGTGGTTTGCATCTTGTGCTATAGCCTCTATATTTCTGCTCTTGAAGCCTTTATGAGACCTTTTTGGTTGTACATTTACATTTAGGCATTTGGCAGACGCTCTTATCCAGAGCTACTTACTGTACTAAAGTGCTTGGGGGGGCATAACCAAACTACTTAGTTTTCTCAGCTTTTAAAATCTCCTGTCTTCATGTTGGTTTACAACCAAATGCACCTTTTATGGGTGAAATCCAGGGCGTAAACCAGGAGTAGACAGTTACCCCCCCCTTTTTCCACCAAGGTGGTTCTTTGTTTTCAGACAGCCAAAGCACTGCCCTCAGACGAAAAAAAAAAAAAAATTTATGTAATGACGTGAATGGGAAAAGCTAAGCCGGTTCTTAGGAGGTTCGCTATTAAACCAGCTCTGAACCGGCACTAACACCAGACATAAACTAGCACCTCGTTCACTTTGGTGGAAAAGGGATAAATCGGAGCTATTACTTGTTTAAGCATCAATCTAACATGACACATGTGGGCAACAAGAAATAACCGCTGTGTTCCAATATTTTTGACCACTCGAAAAATCGGCTTTTCAAACCGACCAAGATATAACAATCAGCAAATCAGAAGCTGAAAATTTTGACCTGTTTTCTGGTACGAATTTCAAACCCAAATATCCTGAGTGTATAGTGGAAACAAAAGGACATGTCTTATACATGGACCTTCATA
This sequence comes from Heterobranchus longifilis, assembly GCA_028570985.1. NCBI lineage: Eukaryota > Metazoa > Chordata > Actinopteri > Siluriformes > Clariidae > Heterobranchus > Heterobranchus longifilis. The sequence goes on from JAOVVB010000049.1 coordinate 7,052,695, forward strand.
TCAGGATACCCACTAATATCCTCATTCTGTTACTGTAACAGTTAAAAGCTTGTAATTGCTTCTATGCTACAAATGGTGGAACGGTGTTCAAATAAATCTTGACAGTTTTACCCCTTCCTGTTTGGTTAGTAAACACATTGTCGGTAGAAGTGATGTGACTATGCTTGTAAAATCTCTTTGCTCTGGTCGTCTTTGTTCTGCAGGTACGGAGTGCGGGAATTTGTGGTCATCTCTCCTGGAGCGAACTGTGAAGCGATTATCAGCGAGTCCAAGTGCAACCTGCTGCTCAGCTCCGTCTCGATCGCTTTGGGAAACACTGGCTGGTGAGTAACAGGCAGGAATTTACCGGAATATATAAAGAAATGTCAAAATCAGGGCCCTTGAGTGTAGAGGTATGTTTATTCTTTATAGCTTGAGTAGTGTTGACGATCGATTAAATTTTTTTAATCTAGTTAATCGCAGTCATAGTCTGTGATTAATCACAATTAATCGCAATTTTAAAATACTCAGTTATAAGCGTGCAGTGTTGGAATAAAGAAATGCATGACGAACCGTTTAGAGGAAACAGATTTATAAAAAGCTTTTATAATATAATCTTAAACATTAACATTTAACAAATTTAAAAAATGTCTCTCGATGGGGGGGGGGGGATGGGGGTTGCAACCCATCAATGGCAGGGCTCGAACCCGGATCCTTAGGTCTGATAACCAACAATCTACAACCTTAGTCCCCTGTGCCACTACTCCCGTGGCCTACATTTAACGTGCTCTTGTAAAAACAGTTCCCCTTGAAGGCATTTTGGTTTTATCCCAACTTGCATCCAAAATCTTTTTATAATGTAACTTGCCATTCAGCACACCTGGTGATGTTTCCTCAGTCATCTTATTATCTGCGTTAAACGTTTTATCATCACACACAGTCGGGTAACAGCGCTGCCATTATGGGATGCCATTAGGGCCAAACTTGGTCATAGGATTCATTTGCAAAAAAAATGTCCAATTTAATCACATGCGTTAACGCGTTAATATTGACAGCCCTAATTCTGAGTCACACCGTTTTACCAGTTTTATGCCTTATATGTACATAGTTTAACATGCAAATATAAAATGGTGGTTATTTTTTTGGACCTATCTTGTACCCTAATCGCGTTAGTGTTCTGCCTATTCGTGTCAGGAGCTGGACTTGAAAATGAACCGTGTGCCTGAGGAAAGACTGGAGAAAATAAAAACCCAGAGGTAGAAATGCCAGCGCTGTCAGCATGTCTGCCAAAAGTTTCTCAACACCAGTTACATCAGTGCATAATGGGCGACTTGCACAAGCGCTTCTGAGTTATAACCAAAATGGCATTTCTGTTTCCGGCTCATCAACTATAATGGCACCGGTGCTATTTCAGACCCGGAGCTCCAGAAAAACCAGTGTCCGCGTCGTCACGCACAGACATTCAAGAGGGAAATCGACACCCGTAGATCGATAACATGCCAAAATGTGTTGTATTTTTGAGAAGGTAAAGTTTAGCAACACAAAAAAAAAAAAAAAAAGAAGAAAAAGCACACACACATTAGGATTTCATTCAGTCCCCTTCAGCTCTGATTACAGCACACACTGTGGTGGTCAGGTCATGTGTGGAAATGGTTCCTCGCGCTCCCAGAACCACTCTTTCACAATTTGTGTCTTGGACTACGCCCTTCACATCAAGGAAGAAAAAAATTCCATAGATGTGATACTCTGGTACATTCAGTACATTCAGGTCGCCAGCTGACTTCATTTCATTGCCGCATAACGTTGTAGAGTTGACACCTGAGCAACTGAAGCAACCCCAGATCATAAGACTGTCTCCAGAGGTTTGTACCGTGGACACTATGCATGATGGATGCATCACTTCTTGTGCTTCTCTTCTTACCCCGATCAGACCACATGGCCTTTTTCCATTGCTTCAAAATCCAGTCTTTATGCTCGCTAGTAAACTGAAGCCCTTTTTTTCTGATGAGTCTCAATCAGTGTTGGGTGTCACGTGTTACAGAGTACTTGGATTACTTTTTTAATGTAACGAGTAATCTAACGCGTTAGGTCCGCCATTTAAGTACTCAGTTATTTCGTTATTTTTTCAAAAATGTAATCCGTTATTCAGACAATTTCTGTAACCCGTGAGCCAGACACCAGTCATTCCCAATCCT
>JAOVVB010000049.1:7101004-7111131 GCA_028570985.1 Heterobranchus longifilis
ACACCAGACGCATCCCAAAGAGACACACGGGGCATCCATGTGACGAGATCTCCAATCAGAAGCGGGGCACCAGGATGAGTCAGACAGGTCCAGAAGACGAAGAGGGTCCAATCTGTTCGAGTACCCTTGGGATGCGCCAGACATTTACTAAGGCCCCACCCTGCAACCCACAAGCACCCAAAGGATCCGCTGCCAGTTTCCCGGTGCCAGACAACACAGCCCTGGTTCCACAACCCGAGGGCACAGAGCATCCCAGGTGGCACAAGGCAAACCTACACCATACTGGACATAATGTCTTGTATTGTAATGTTATAACTGATCAGTGTAGCTTGACCGTTTTAGCTCTGAATATCTGCTCTTGGTTTGAGCCCTGGGAGTGCTGACAAGTCGGCTAGTGAAAAAAGAGCGATGAATGACCGAAACATCATGAGGGCTGTAAAGGAAAGACCCGTCCCAAACTCAATGTCTTGTGTGTGTGTGTGTATAGCAAAACCTAAAAGATTGACCAGGCTGTTGCAATACTTTCAGATAAGCCTGTGTAATAGCCGGGTTTCATGCTGCAGTTTATTTCGTATGGTCGTCCTTTACATTTACATTACGGCATTTGGCAGACGCCCCTTATCCAGAGCGACTTCAAGTCAAGTCAAATAGGCTTTTATTGTCACGTCCACCATATACAGGTAGTACACAGTGAAACGAAACAACGTTCCTCCAGGACCAAGGTGCTACATACAACAGAAATTAACAGAAACTAACTAGCTAACTAAGGAACTTGATTATCTGGCTAGCTGAAACAAGACAGATTGACATGACAACATAAATGAACAAAAAACCCTAACTAGCTAATTTAGAGACCTAATTAGTCGTCTAGCTGGGACAAGACAGATTGAGGGTTATGGGCCTCAGTGGCAACTTAGTGGTCATGTGGTTTGAACCTGGGCCTTCCGAAACCATTGTCCAATGCATTAACCACTTTATATCATTGAGGCTCTACAGTAGTACATTGCTTGGGCACCACAGTGGCATAGTGGTTAGTGGCATTAGTGGTCTTGGTCCTTCAGGGTCGGGGTTTGAATTCCGCTTTGGGTCTGAACGCGTTGTTATTCACCCTGTGCTTAGTGGGTTTGCCCAGGATGCTCTGGGTTTCTCCCTCAGTCTAAAGACGGGCAAATTGTGATGGATACTACCAGGAGTTACCTTGTACAAATAAATGGTATAAATGAATAAATGGTATAGAGAAAGTAGTGAGAGAGAAAACATTGTTTGTTAATTTGTAATCCGTCAACTATTTCCTTACTTATTCAGTTATTATTACAGAGCGGTGCAGTGATTATACGTAACAATGATTCAACAGAAGGAAGTATTTATATTCTGGATCATATTTACAGTCCTTAAAACATGTAGCACAAGCATGTGCCGTAAATTCAATACGATGATGTAATATATTATGATGAGGCATTAGAATGGAAACTGGGAGGATTAGAAAAGAAGGCAACAATTTCCAAATCATATGGACTTTACTGAGCAGTGAACAACAGACTGTGCCTGAGGATCCAATGTTTAATGATTCTTAACAAAATTAATAACGGAAGAGTATCTTGTGGAAGGATAATGCAGCGTTGCCTTTTTGTACCAGGCAGATTTCTCTTCCCATTAAACGATTCAAAAAAAAAAAAAAAAAAAAGTCAAAGATATGAGTGTGTTTGTACAGATATTTTTCAATTTCTGTTTGTGTGTATGTGTGTGAAACTCCCTCAGGCGGCCAATCCTGGATGTTCCCTCGAGGATTTCGTGCGCTGGTACTCGCCAAGGGACTACGTGGAGGAGGAGGTGAACGATGAGGCGGGCGCGACGGTGGTTCAGGGATCACTGAGTGCCAGGATGAAGATCCCGGGTAACATGTGGGTGGAAGCATGGGAGAGCGCCAAGGCCACGCCAGCACGCAGGCAGAGGCGGCTGTTCGACGACACCAAAGAGGCCGAGAGGGTACGCTTCTTCACTGCATTGTTGTTGCTCCTGACCTGGTAGGAGCTGGTGTGTATTTATAAATTTTTTTTAAAAAAGAAGAAGAAGAAGAAAAAGCATTAAACACGTTGTCTTACTCAAGCATTTTTTGAACAGACAGCAAAAGATTGATATTTTCTGACTGATCAAGTGACAACCAAGGCATTTCAGAGCCTGCAGTATCCTGTACCGTGTCAACGTCTCACCGCATTACCGTCAAACATCAGGAAAAGATAAGATTTCAGAATGAAATATCTGGGCCGAGGTAATTTGAAAAGACGTTTATTCGACAGATGGTGTTTTGACTAAAAGTAAGACACTTTAGGCGTACAGCTGAGCAGGGTTTAATAACGTTCATTTTAAACAGTCTAAATTCTCGCGGTGTCCCCGGTTCCTTCAAGGACTCCGTTGTGCGAAAGCGCCAACAATTAACACGGTTTCTCTTTTCCGTACGCTGCAAAAGCTCCTCCAGTCTCAAGGACTCTTTGAAGTCCGGTCCCATCTGCATGCCACCTGCGTGATGTTTGGGGGGGGGGGGTAGATAAATAAATAAATAAATAATCAGTTCCCGGTTGCTGCTGCAGCAATCAAATGCAGGCTTGAGCGAGTCCCGAGTGGTTGCGCGCCTGCAAGAGCGGTAAAATGGGTCAGAACGCAAAGCGCGGACAAGGTGTCCTTTCCCACGCGCCGAGTTGAAGGGGAGTTCAGGAGAACCGCTGCCAGCGTGAAGGTCGTCGCCGGTGCGTGTCCTTCAGCAGTCTGTTAAGCTCTTTTGGGGAAACACGAAGCGAAGGGTTTAGTATGAATTCATTTACGGATTTAATTTTGCCTTCCCTTTACGTTTTTTTTTTTTTTACACCGCTCCAGTAACTCGTCCTAGCCAATGACGCATTTTACTTTGGTCTAGTAAAGAGAGTAGCCTCCAGCAGGTCACTGGAATACATTGCTTCTTTTTCTTCTTTGTCTTTTGTCTTTTTAAATTTTTTAGGCATATAAGTGATTGAAACAAAAAAAAACCTTCATGAGACACTTGAGACAAAAGAATTGTATTGTAGCAATTAACTCCACCTGGTATTTGCTTCAAGGGTAAGGAGTGGATTAATGTCAAATTATAGACATGTAATATATGTATGTGTGTGTGTGTGTTTGTGTAGGTGCTGCACTATCTGGCGGTGCAGAAACCTTCTGACCTCACACGACACCTGCTGCCCTGCATCGTCCATGCCGCTATACTCAAAGTGAAGGAGGAAGGTGAGTGCACTCAAGGTTACTCACTTTAACAGCCCGGCTGAAGTGTTTATGTGACTGTCATGGTATGTGTGTGTAAAGGCTTTTTGTTGTTGAAACTTCTTGTTTCTTTTACCATCACACACGCGCAGAGGCGGTCGAGGACATCGCCTCGGTGCGTAAGATCGTTCCACAGGTCGTCTCACATGCCAGTAAGCTGCTGCGCCACCCCAATCCTGATCTCAAGAAACTCGAGGTGAGGTCTAAACGTCAGCCGTATTAGCTCTTTTAATGCACACAGACTTTTAATATAATGGCTAATATTTCTGTGCTTTGGCTTCATTCCCAGGACACTATTAACCAGATCACGATGCTGGAGGCTACCGTCGCCCGAGCTCGCTCTCTCAGAGCCAAGTTCGGCCTCGGGAAAGGAGACCGAGGAGAGGACACCGAGGATCTCGAGCTGTACATGTCCTGCTTTATGCGTTTGTTTTATACGTTAACTTGACGCAAAAACTAACTTAACTTTTCCGTTTGACACGTGTCTACTGTATATTCCATTCATTTAGTCCCTGTCAAGATTGTAGGGCTGAATTTATGTCCAAGCTACAACGGAGCACTCGAACAGACTTGCTTTCTATCACCGTTTTCAATAGAGATGGAGCACCAGACGGGATTTAAAGAAAGAAAATTCCACAGTCAATATTCTTAAACATCTCTTAGCTGGCCTCCGAGTGGAGTAAAGTGCTAGCCCTATTATCCGGATATCGCCAGTTCGATTCCCGGGTGATGCTGTAACCTCTCACAGCCGGAGGTCTAGAGAGAGAGCTGATAGGCCGAGCTCTCTCACATGGGAGGGATGAGAGGTACTTAGTGCTCCCACATAAATCGCAGCTCTACAGCCAATCAGGGGCATCTGTGAGCTCACGCAAGCGGGAGGAGGGGATAGTGCTGTCCTCGGAGTGTGTTACGCCGCCCCCTAACGGTGCGTGAGCGAGCAGTTCGAAACGATGCGATCAGCTGGCGTCACAAAATTTCGGAGGAAGCGCGTGCTAGTCTTCGGCCCTCCCGACTGAGTGGTAGTAGTAGCCTTAACGTGGGAGTGACATTACATTACAATGGAAATGGCTCGTCCCCAAACTGTTCCCACAAAGTTGGAAGCATGAAATTGTCTTGGTATGCTGAAGTGTTGAGAGTTTATTTTACTTTAGCTAAGGAGCCAAGCCCAACTCCTGAACAACAACCCCAAACATGGACTTCCCGTCCGACATTTATGAAAATTCCCATAAACACACTCCTTAACCTTGTGGAAAGGCTTTACAGAAGAGTTGATGCTGTTATAGCTGCAAAGAGGGCAGATGCCCTATGGATTAAGACCAAGATGTCACTTAAGTTCATATGCATGTAAAGGCAGACGAGTGAATACTTTAGACAATATAGTGTATGTTAACAAACAACACAAAACAAGCTGAAAGTTACTGATCCTTCGATCGTGGGGTAACTCTAAAAACGTTACTACTTAGTTGAACTACATAAAACTTATAAAAGTTATCAGTTCAAGTCAAGTGCGAGCTCTTAAAAAGAGGTCTTGTTGTGTGTGGTTATGAGCAACTGCTGTGTGGAAGCCTAGTTGTTGTGTAAGATTGTATAGCCTCTATATTTCAGAGTCAGAATAAAAAACTGAACTGATAATCAACAGTTTACTCAGGAGTCCTGAAACAACAATAACTGTCTTCAAAAAAAAAAAAAAAGAAGGGCAATTTTGTTTCAAGAGCCCCTACTGAGTACACTAGAGCTATTAGAGAAAACTTCCTTAATAGATCCCTGAAGTAAAGCTAAATCCATTTAATAGATCACCCTGTATTGAAGGGATGACCAAGTGCTAGGAGGATATCGTTATAGATGACCGGGCCCGCGTCTTAGCATGCGTCAGCGCCGTGCGTGTTTGTTCTAGCCCCGAAATAGATTCCGCCTAGACGTGTATGTAAGGAAGCGTCACGTCCAGCGACCTGCCGGAGCCGCGGAGGCCGTCGGAGAGCGGCACGCGGCTTTGACGGGTTCAGCCCGGGTCATGTCACACAAAAGGCTCGCGGGCCTCGTTAGTTCCCAGGGGTCGGTTGAAGGTTAGCATGGGGTAGAAGAGGAGAAGCTCGCCGGCCTCATTAAGGAGAAGCTCACGGCTCCTTTAGAGGAGGAAGATGACGAGGAGGAGGAGGGGATGCGTGTATGAGAGAGCGAGTTAGGGTGGATGATGTATATGAGAGGCAGGGAGAGTGGATAAACAAACCCAGGCAACCTCAGCAAACGAAGCTGCAATGAGAGTGAGAATAATAAAGAATATGACTGAGCGTTTGAGGAACGGGAAATGGGTTCTGTGCACAGCTTTTAAACAGGGTGGGCTGTACGATTAAAAAAAAAAAAAAAAACATAATAAACCTACAGATGACGCTGTTTATTTTTTATATTTTTTATATCATATATTTTTTTTCTTCACTTGATGTATGGGAAAGTGGTTTCCATCGCACTTGGTACTAAAATTAAATGAATAATAACAAGTGCAATTATGAAAGCATTTTTTTTTTTTATTGTTTATTTGTGTGCATGGTTATAGTACATACACTGTGTATAGTTATAGAATATACATAGGCATAAACATAGACTTACACTGACATATACAAATATTATTATTATTATTATTATATAAAATTGGATAGACGGTGCAAGTATTTATTTAACTCCAGTCGCTCTTCCTCCCTCCCAGGTTCGTGAGCTCTCTGCTAGAAGAGCCGGAGGTGGCCGTGATTGGCGCGGGGCGGGGACCGGCAGGCAGCATCATTCACAAACTGTTTGTCAGCGCTCAGCGGGTAAACACTCCCTCCGCTTACACACACTGCCACCAGAGACCCTTTTCTAAGTCCTTGTGTCGCATGAGCCACAGCAGGTCGAAAAAAAAAAAATTCTGCCTGTCGATCGGCAGCCTGTAGGGGGCGTGGCTTATAAGCATGACCAACCAGGGCAAATCACTGCACCTTGTTCTAAGCCAGTGCCTGTTTTCCTTTAGAGCTCACACGGTGTGTCATGTTGCATGTGTCGCACAAGGTTTTATACAGTACGGATGGTTTGAAGACGTGCAGAGATGAGTCTAAAGAAAAAGCTCATCACTTACGATACTCTTTGCATTACATCTGCATTCATTAGTGAAACATTAAGATCTAAACTAGAATTGATGGCCCTTCGACATCTCGTGTGGGCGCCTGACACAAAGATAACAGCGTTAAATCAAACGGAATGGACGGTAATTGTGAAGAACCGTCATTCATAGCAAGTGGATTATTTTGTAATAATAGACTGTTGAGAAAAAGGAAAAAAAAAAAAAACGTACTCTCACCGGCATACGCGAGCTGTTTTTAGCCGTTCATGATAATTAACTAAATTAATTAAATGAAGCAGATATCTGGGTTTCATTTAGAGTGCTTTAATGTGACACAGTGGTAATTGAACATGTTGGCCAAGCTACTTGTTTAAAAGGAATTTTTATAATTTTTTTTAAAAACATCAGACCTCAGCAATAATTGGTTTTGTATTTTCTTCCAAGCACGCCGGTGTAACACTTTGGCCATCGGGTCCTCTCGAACCTGTGAACGCACACCTCTGTCTGAATACATGAACACTCTCGATGAAGCTGTATAGAGATTTAGGAAGATGGCTTGTAATTAAATTCGCAGCTCGTAACCTGATGATAACAGAACTCGGTTGTTCTCAGATAAACCAAAAGCAGGGCTTTCCTGATGACTATAGATTAAGATAACGAAGTGAATTTGCTCATCTGTTATGGGCTTTGAGCAAGATTATTCATTCTTAGTTGCGTCAGGAGATGATCCTGAGCTCTAACCCAAACTTGGGATTAAATTTGGGATGTTTATGTGGAGAGGGGAAAAAAATGACAGGTTAGTGAAATCAAAAAACATCAAAAAAGTTTTTTGATCGTACAGGAGAATATATTATTTAAAAGTGACAAGAAATTCAGTCTGATTAAAAAAATAATAATAATTCAGTCTGATTAATCTTTTTTCCTCTAATTGCGACAGCATTTAAAAAAAAAAAAAAAAAAATTATTTTGATTTTTACTAAATTCTTTGCTGTCCAGCTCCGATCATTAGATGCCTCTAGTGGTTACGGTTACTTTTTTATAATCAACGTATTATGTCCAAACTTCTCTACCTCTACCACTAATTTATTTGTAAAAGATCAATATGTAATGTACAACCTTTTTTTGATAAAACGTATTGATCCCTGAGCACATGATGCATCACGTGTGTGCCTCTTGATTCGATTTTAGTTTATTTGTAAAGCGTTTTTAATCAAAGACATTGTAGTAAAGCAGCTTTATAGAAATAAAAAATTCTGGATAAAAGTGTAGTGTACATTTTTAAGGTAGGCAAGGTATTTCTAAGTTTTATCACTTTGTTTTTTTATTTCATAAAATGCGGAATGAGAGCAACCAAACTCAAACAGGAACTCGTCCTCATCTGGGTGACACCGGCCAGCGTGGCCATAAATAAATAAATCCCTTCTGTAATTGTTGTCTGATGGATGACGCATGATTTACAGATCTTGGCTGCTTTTCAGGCCGTGATTAAAAGTCCAGGCTCCTGGAACTTCTCCTCTTCTCTACACAAGCACAAACTGTCTCTCAGGTCGTGTGATGTGGTTCACTGAAAATAAATAAAGCTTGTTAATTTTTAAAAACTTGTTAATTAAAATGAGAACGTGGGTTCCGCTTGAACGAAATGAGTCGACAGAATTTGCTTTTGTACATCCGACATGAGTGGCATTTTCAACAGGCCATTTTATAAAATGAATAAAATCAAGGTGAAATAAAAAAATATTTAAAAAACAATATAGCCCGGACAGCGCTGTCACTCGAGCTCGGACCCGACCCTGTGCGCTGATGCTGCGCAACAGAAACAGACGGCTTTGCTTTTCTTTTACTTTTTGCTATAAAGTCAGGTTCATTTAAATTAAAGTTAATATTTCATAAATCAATCAGACAGGCTACAACTAAAACCAGTTATGAGAAATGTGTTTAAATTGGATTATTATGTAAAATACACTTTGTCATTTTTAGACATTCCGATAAAAAAAATTATATATATATATATATATATATATATTGGTATGCATGGTTCCCTCACTCATCTTTTATACCGCTTTATCCTGTATTCAGAGTCGCGGGAACCTGGAGCCTATCCCAGGAGGCTTAGGGCACGAGGCAGGGTACACCCTGGACAGGGTGCCAATCCATCACAGAGATTTGTGCTACTCTATCGTCTATTTGACTCAGTGCTTTGGCATTATTGCAGCTGCAATATGAGGCAAATCTCCAAGACTGCAGTCTTTGAGTTTTTAAAGATCCTCTGTAATCTGTGTCATCTCTCTAACTTCCGTTCTTAAAGTACAGCTTTGTTTCTGGAAGGATTTCTTGTTTGAAAATTTAAATAAACGTTTATTCACAATTATTTTAATCCTGATTAATTGCTGCTGTCATTTGACACTAGAGTCCTTGTCTCTACCCTTTATAGTCTATAGTTTGAAGGTTAGTTTATTTCATTCTTGGCAGGTCCATAAGCATATTATCTTATTTAAAGAATTACTTAACCAATTATCTTTATCTGTGAGATCTTGAAATCACAGTAGAATTTTTTCAGTTAAGATAAACAGAAAATATCAATCCATATCTGTAGTCTTTCTCTCACTCTCTCCCTCTCTTTCCTGAACTCTCTCTCTCTCACTCTCTCTGTTATTGAAGAAGCTCTCACTTGATATTTCTGGAATCTGCCAAGTGTTTTCGAAGGGCCACTCGTATTGTCTCTGTTGTATTCCCGCTCCAGTAACATGTTTACTTTAGACATGCTGATCAGTTTTCCATTGTTAACATGTATACAGTCAAAGCTATAGAGCAGCAGGAGTGTAATCCAGCTCACAGGCATGTCAGTGAAGCTGAATACAGAGCTCAGTGTACAGAGACACTTGAGCCTTGCGCATTTGGTAGGGAGCTTAATGTTTACTCTCTCTCTCTCTCTCTCTCTCTCTCTCTTCTCTCTCTCTCTTTGCAGTCATGGACACACAATATATCAAAAGAAAAGGAGTTTCTTCGGAAGTTGGTGGTGGCCAGTGTAATTCAGGATCTGACCAACGGGATCTGAGCATCTCTCTCACACACATCGCAAATATGGAAATTCCATTAGCAACTTGCTTCTAAATAGAACCTGCGTGTGCGGACTTCACGTTTTAGCTCAGCTGATTTTTCAACGTGGTTACTGGAAGACTCCACCTGTTGCAGTTCTTGAAGATCCAGTGAAGAGGACACACTAGTGTGAATGCCACACGAAGGCATGCTTTTACACTATATCAGTCTTTCAAAAACTCCCATTTTTAAGTGCAGACTGAGGGACACTGCTTCGTTTTTAATTTATTTTTCTGTTTTTAATGTATGTGTCGATGGCTGCAGGGACAACAAAACTGCATCAGCACCACGTCTGTGAAAATCAGTTACCAAGTGACAACAGAAAGACAGCATGTAACAGACCATCAGACATCTTCTACATACACAAAAACATCAAGGTCCCATACAGTGGGGTAAAAAATTTAGTCAGCCACCAATTGTGCAAGTTCTCCCACTTAAAAAGATGAGAGTGGCCTGTAATTTTCATCATGGGTATACCTCAACTATGAGAGACAAAATAAGGGAAAAAAATCCAGAAAATCACATTGTAGGATTTTTAAAGAATTTATTTGCAAATTATGGTGAAAAATAAATATTTGGTCAATAACAAAATTTCATCTCAATACTTTGTTATATACCCTTTGTTGGCAATGACAGAGGTCAAACGTTT
>JAOVVB010000049.1:7131332-7147998 GCA_028570985.1 Heterobranchus longifilis
CCCCCCCCCCCCCTTTACTCTTCTCCCTACTGCTGAAGTCATATGAAGGAGATTAAGTAAGGCTTTTTTTGAATACTGTCAGGCCCACCAGATCGATGGAAATGACAACTGGTGAAAATGAACGAGTAAGCCACATGCTGATACCTCCTCGTTTTCTTTTTTTTTTTTTTTGGTAATGCTTGATTCCATTGCATCTCTCGTAATCCCATTAAGAACATGAATGGCCCTTCTTTGAAAAGATCCGACACCAGAGGAGAGGAAGAGGAACATGTCGAATGCCTATTGGATTAGTATAATCCCACGGTGTATCTTGTGCTCCTCTTTTGGTAGGCGCTTCATGGAAGGGCAACGCTCCATCTCTTGTGGTTAAGCTGATAAGGGCGCTATCTAGGATTGAGCCGTTTGTCTTTATTCAGCACCATCATGAAATTTTAGACATCCCGCAAGCAGGCCAACCTCATCCGAATCGCGATTCGTCTAAAACGGATTTCCGCCCGAAGGCAGATTAAACAGTACAGTGTGTAGATTTTGACAATAATCTATTAAAGGCTCTGTAACACCTCCTGAAATAAATCAAAACATATCCGTCCAAATTAAATTAGCCAAAAAACATGTGCTTTTTCGTTCTTGGGCGTCTAATTCGTTTAAACCGTGCGTTTTTCCGTTTTCTTCCAAGAAGTTCACGAGAAAGTTGAAGCCCACTCAAGAACCTGAAATCTTGCCCGTTATCTACGAGAGCGCGAGCGAGAGAGAGAAAGGAGGTGAAAACCGAGAAAAACAGGAAGGAGAAAGGACAGGAATGTGCTGTGACGCCTTGCTTTTTCTGGCACTTTTTTCCCTTTTTTTTATTTTGGAGACAGATATTGTCAGTGTCTCAGCTGCTATAGAAACTTTTGGGCGTGGGAGATGCATGGCATCAGCAGAACGAAGCGCGCTGGCTGTCACGGCAGACATGAGCTGAGCTGTGCCAAACGAAGGCACTGTTGTTCATTAACGCGCTGTTCAGAAGCTCTGAGCCCTGGCAGATCACGCCTTCATGTCTCCCCATATGTCCATCTCTTCTGGTCATTAAGTCTAACCTCTGTGTCAGGAATGTCCATAGGCAGCAGTGACTTTGCTCTGCTGCGTACCTGCTGTGAAACACGGGGACACGTTTGACACTGTGGGAAAATAATGAAATTTCTCAAGGGGGAGAGGGAAAAAGAAAAAAAAAAAAAAAAGAGAAGGCTTGGGTCACATAAGGGTAGCGCCTCGGAGTTTCAGCTCCTCGACACTGCAGATTATTTCCTTGCTGAGTATCTTTGTAAAATTATTTCCTACTCTTTTATTTTTTTCTAATCGCATCGCATAGATAGATTTCTTCATCACTTGCATTGTCTGTTGTTCTCTGTGGATGACATGTAGTTTAAATAAACATGTGGTGTTTTAAACGGCACAGTTGGCACACTGAAGGCACGGTCTTTATCTATAAGAGCAAGTTAAATAGTCTGGAAGTTATCAGCATTCGGTACGGATAATGAAAGGGTTGTAGTCTGAGCATTAAGTTGTCTTAAGTTGTGTTGTTTTCTGAGCTCTGGGATACGAATTGGCGCGCTTTTCTCATTAGCTGCCTCTCGAATGGTGCCGTTTGCATATGTTTAGCTGGAAATTTACTAAGATAATGCGCGCCATTATTACCCAGATGTCCAAAAGCGTCGCCGTCTGACGTACCAGTGCAGTTTATATGAAATTTTCACGCAAGGCTATTTTGGATTGCTTTTAAGATGTGTCGTTCTGTGCTCATAAGTGTTCCATGTGAGACCCGCACGTTTCTCGTGGACGTAGGGCAGTTCTGTATGAATTGGTGTTCCAAGTTGAAGCAGCATACGTTTGTGATCTCATGGGCACGAAGAATAGGAATTAACGAGGAGGTGTATTTAACGGTCAGAGCTTTCATTCTTTCGAGTTCTTGGAAAAACCCAGCTCTCGCGTCCTAATGGCTTTTCTAAGAATTCAGGGTACAGGTGTGTTCTCTACCTGCTGTGTCTTTATTGCCGGTGCAGTACTACGTCTTTTATACATGCCTAGTGGTCAATTTTTTTTTATATTGCATACAGAAATTTCCTGTTCCTTCACATTTTAAAAGAAGTGATTTTTTTCCCCCCCACTAAAACATTATAACTCAGTTGTACATCCCATCGTTTCTGGATAAACTAACAGGTTTCTCGTTAAGATATTCTTGTTTAATTAAAGGTGCTTTTCTAGGTTTTGGCCAATATGCAGCATAGGTGCTGATTTGACTTGTTTTTATGTTATACATATAATACAGAAAATGTGTGTGGCCAAAGAAGCTACTTCTGAAGTTTATGCAACATGGAAGTGACCAATTGACTTCCCTCAAAATTTCAAGAGATGATTTTATATATGCCCCACACATATTCATATAAATGGCCATTTTATCAGCGTTATACTGTGTTACTTCAAACAATAATCATTTAAAATACAAATGAGTATTGATTCTAAATTGGTGTAAACTTTATAGGACCTTCAAAATTGTTGCTTAAATTTAAAGCATTCGGTGAAAAATTACGGATTTTCCCCAAAAAAAACACTGGTTTTGTTTAAATGATCCAAATTAGACACACACCTTATGTTATGTAGCCATAAAACATAGAAAACTATAGTTTATTCAGTTGAAATTGCTTTTTGTAATCTGCACATTAATTATTGTTAACACATTATACACCATTAAAATTCCAGAGCTACCGCAGTGTTTTGTAGGAGAGATGATTTTTGATAAAAAATTTTCTTTTCTTTTCTAAAAAAAAAAAAAAAAAAAAAAAAATTTCTTTAATTTTTTGTGAAGCTGCTTTGAGACAATGACCATTGTTAAAAGCGCTATATAAATAAAATTGAATTGAATTGAATTGAATAAAAGCTTAAGAAGCAAAAAATCTGTAGTGTCCGTAACCAGGTTCATGTTGTAATTAGTTAACAATTTTGGATTGTAGAAAAAAAAAACACTTTTTCTGTTTTATGTCTTTGTGAACTCTAAATTGGTCAAGTTTCATCTAAATGACAGTTAAAATAATAAAATATTTTGAATTTAAAGTTACGGACAGTACAGACATTAAAGGTTATGACATTGTATTTAGTAAATGTGTTTCTTTTTATCTGATTAAAATATAAATGCATAGGCATATTTACAAGATGAGAAACATGGTTTAGGAGATATGAAGCATTAAGTATTATGAAAAAAGGTGTTATCTGATCCAATCTACTTATCAAATTCACTTTTTCACCTAGATGAGACACTTTTTAGCACCGATACCATGTTTTGGCTGTTTAGTCTCGCATTATTTTATTATCAAAAATGTTTTGTTTGTTTAAAAAACAAAAATGATTCAAGTAAAGCTGAGTTATTAAAAAGGAGGAGCTCATTAGCAGGCAGTTTGTGCGTGTGGAACATCTGAGGCACTCTGACATTCAGGTCAGGTATCTGGCATTTTGCCTCAGCTGTGAACTCAAACCAAGATTTTGTGTTTTTTTTTTTCCCCAGATGCACGGTGGGAAATGTCTCTTTTTTTTTTTTTTATTGCAGTTCACCGAGATGATTGAACATTCTTCCTATGCAAAGCGTGTTCACCTCTGCTCCAGTTGAATGCGTACTAAATGGAGCTGTAACCACACCCTGTGTTGAATATCAATAAGACAAAAAGAGCTTGCCGTTGGCTTTCTGAGCCTCAGAAGGAGTCGCACGTGGGTCAGAAAAGTATTTGCTGCTTTAGATTGCCAGTGGAACGCCGAAATCCAAAGAAAAGTAAAAGGCACCTGTGCTTCCTGAGGTTGTCCAGGAGGTGAATCAGCGGTTAACAGCCACATGTGGAGTGTTTCGGTGTGTCTCTGGGTAACAGTCCACCTGTGGTGGCTCTACAGGTGGCTAGGTCTTGATTGAAGTACATTAATTGATCAGCCATAACATTATGAATATTGAGCAGATCCTTCTTTGGCCACCAAAACAGTAATGACTTGTATCATTTTACTGACATCTTTCTATTAAAGCCAGTAGGAGCCTCCGAGTGGCGCAGTGGTAAAGCGCTCGCCCTATTATCCGGAGATCGCTGGTTCGCTGAGGCCTAGAGAGAGAGCTGATTGGCCGAGCTCTCTCACAGGGGAGGGATGAGGGGTACTCCCCATGTGCATCATTGAGCCTTGGCCACCCATGACCCTGTCGCCAGTTCACCGGTTTTCCTTCCTTGGGTAACTTTTGGTCAGCCCTGACCCCTGCAGACCAGACAAAAGCTGCTGTTTTGGAGTTGCTCTGACCCAGCCATCTAGCCAGGTGTCAGAACACACAGTGCATCACTGTTATGACGCCAAAAGGGGGGGAGGACTTACTCAATATTAGGCGAGTGCTCGTAATCTTATGGCTGATTGTTGTATATATGCTGTATATCGTGTCTATACGTACTGTACTGTATATGAAGAAATTGATGATGTTTTTGTTAGTTTTTTTCCCCCCTGATACTAAGCATGTCCGTGCTCTGAGGCTTGTCATTTGCCAATATGAGTCCAATTATCACATCCATAATGCTAGAACTGCCCTAAAACTTAATGATGACATGATGTTTATGTCATCTGTTCAGACTCCTAGCAGCATTTAACGACACGAAAGCCGTGCTTGCAATGTAACCAAATGAACCGTAGCTAATTAAATATCGTGCTTAGGGAAGCAGCTATTGTTTCAACCTTGTAGGCTTTTTTTTGTTTCAAGATATAAACAGGAAATTCGTTTTTAGATGATGGAGGACAAGTGATGAATAATAACCATAATATTTACATTATTTAACCACAAATAGCTCAATTCATTAAGTCGAATGTATTGTTTGCTCAAGAGCGTTCTATTAGATAGATATGATATTCTACACCGCTATTGTACACTACTTTTATGCCTTGTTTGCTATATTAATATATCATCATCAGTAAAACTACAGGATATCCTTTGTTGTTGTTGTTGTTGTTGAATATTTAAGCTGTATTAGCAGGTCCAAATCTCAAGCACTCGGTTGCATGAGCAGTGAAGAACACTAACTCTTACGCATACGATCACATTTTTATTTATCTGGGTCTCATTAGTTATTTAATGCTTCATGTAATGTTCTTGTCTCACTGTTTTGGGAAGAAAAAAGATTAGAGACAATGCTGTAAGTATATTGTGGATTGCTGGACTCATTCTTTATACTGTTAGCTATTTGACGTTAAATAAAGTGCCCTCGCTGGCTACATTTGTTAATGTCAGAATGCCTTGTAGTCAATAACAGATAGTGATTTATCATCAAGAACGATCTCCTGTTTTATGTTAAGGCTGTTATTTTTCATTAACTCCAGTCAGAGGAATCACATTGTTGATGAGCGAGAGGTCAGAGAAGAATTACTAGACTAGGCGTTACCAGATTAGTAGGCATCTACCGTAGTAATCATCACTCTTTACCACCGTGGTGAGCAGAAAAGCATCTCAAAACATTTGGTCTAATCTGTTCAGTTAGAGGTCTGGGCGTGTCATTTTAGGGGCGTGACTTTTAAACACTTGCTGGTACTGACGTTGGAAAGCGAGCGTCTGTGAGCTCCTACACAAGCATTGTAAGTTAGCTTTGTACAAAACAATAATATGGAATGAATAAGTAACAAAACCGACACTCAACGATTCAGAGTCCACTTCGAGGTTTGATGGTTTGTGCATGGGGAGATGCCTTTCAGGCCAACACGGCTGTAAAGAGTGATTATTTGACTTACTGTGTCCTTCCTGGTGGGGGCAGGGGTAGCTCTCACGGGGATTCTTTTGCAGTCACATTTGTTTGTTTCCAAAGTCAAATAGTAATTATGTCACTTCCTCATTTGAGCTTGATTGAGTACACATGTCCCGCCTTCCGTGAGCATGAATCGTCCCCGAGACCACCTCTGCAATCGGTCCAGGGATTGGTTCCCGAGCTCAGAACGGGTTGCATGCTCACAGACAAAAATCAACCGGTCCCGAGGCCAAGTGTGCTCAGAAATGGTTACCGGACCCCAGTGAGAAAACACCCTTAAGCTATTGGACTGTTGATCAGGAGGTTCCTTGTTCAAGCCCGACATCATCAAACTGCCACTGTTGGACCCTTGGAGCATGGTTCTTCATCCCAAGCATTCAGATACAATCATGCAACCCAATCAATCTGGGAACCCAAGCCTGTAAGTAACTGCCACACAAACGACGGATATACTTCCAGGTTGTGAAGTATCGGTCACCCAGTTTACCTACTGTAGTGCCATGTAAACAGACCCTATCCCCTTCTCCTATATCCTTTCTGGGAGTTCAAGCCGATCAGTTTTCCCCCAAGCTCTCATATCAGTAAGGTGTTTTCTCCCACAGAATTCCTGCTCTGTCTGTGTTTTTTGTTTTTCACACCAATTCTGTTGCTCAAGAAAATCCCAGGAGACCGACAGTTTCTGAAACACTCAAACCCATCCCATCTGTCACCAACCCCCATGCCACAATCAACGTCACTAAGATTAGCTTTTTCTTCACTTTAATGTTTAATATGTAAATCAAATGAGGATCTTCACTTGCATGATTTTTTTTCTTTGCAATGCTGCTCTGTCATTGGCTGACCAGATAATTGTACAAATGTGCTGCAGGTGTACGGGGGATTCCTAAGAAGGCGCACGGCAAGTGTAATCTCCGTACGTCGGTTTGCTTGCCATGATTGTTCGACAGGAAGTCTTCGACTCCTCCATACCTCCGCCTCTCAAGTTGTCCATTTTGTTGTTTTTGCTTTCCAGTCTGCTCTCTTTCTCTCTCCCTTTCTTTCTCTCTGTCTCTCTATCTCTTTCTCCGACCCTTGCACTTGCTAAAGTAGCACACAGATTAACCATGCATTCTGTATAGAAAAGATCCTTTTGCTTCTTTAAAAAAAAAAAACAAGCAGGAAGTAGGCACGGTAATTTAAGAGTCCAGTCGAGCCATTAGTGGCCATTAAGAGCCGTCTGCTGAATGCTCGTCGGCTTCCTCCGTGACTGCGGAGGCGAGTGACGGGCAGGCCAGGGGAAAAATAGACGCCGTGCCATTTTTTTTCCTCCTTCCCTCACTCCCTCCTCCAGTATATTCTGCATGTCCTGTCTTCTTTTAGAAAGAGGAGTGAACCTCGACACGTTGGAGGACATCTGCAGGGAGTTGGAGGTGTTAATTGGAGTGTTGATGGCTGTGCGGCTGGTGCTTTACATGCTGCGAAGGACACTCTCATTCATTTGACGTGACCTGCCGCGTCCTCCCACGCACGGCGACTCGTTCTTTCAGCGTCCTGCTGGACGTTTCTATTTACCTGCTCGCTCTATCGCTGTTTATCCACTTTACTGACCTCTTGTTCGAGTCCCGAATCCGTTTGCTCGTTTTTCTATTTCCGCTTCCATTCAGAGTCGTGGGATTCGGATGTCATTCTGCCACGGTCATTCTCTCACTCTCACTGTGTACCTGCAGGGTGTGAACTGACACCAACCCTTTGCTGGCTTCAGTGTGAAGATGAGACTGACTCTGTGGGTCAGCGCCAGCTCATTAGAGCACAACCTTGCGCGACCTAGAGCTTACCGCGCTTTGGTGAGCATACACCGCGTTATCTTTTCAGACTGATCGGCAAAGGACGAGTTTGTTTTCTTCACTCCGTCTCCCAACACAGCTAAACGAACCCCAGAGAGTTGTTTTGCTTAAACGTTGTAATATTTCATCACAACATCTCTCACATCCACCCACTATGGTAGAGAGCTGGCTGTAACGGTGATCGTGATATTGGATATGCCGCTGATGATGATGGCAAACCTAGTTAGAGGGAAAATCAATCAAACGTGAATGTAATAAGACATCTTCAGCTCGTGTGCAATTATGGTAATGGTGAACACTTGTCCTAAATAAATAAATCCATACGGATTCCGATCAATCAAGAAGCAAAGTCTGAACGCGTTCTTTCGCTCACATGTTGTAGATCATTCCTCGAAAATAATGTGCCTGGTGCAGAAATATCGTTAAAGCATTTACACCAACAGAATCATTCAGCATGTGTTCGGACTAATCGATCTCTTTTGTAGCACAGGGTGAAATTTTTATCGAACATCATTTCTGAGCTGGGGTCAAACCCTGTGGTGTGCGTTATACAGTAGATAATGCATTTTATCGTTTAAAGAAAAACCTCTGTTTTTGCATTTTGTGAAATTTTAACAGGACGAGTGGATAAATCCTGCACTACACTTCAGGTCATATTTCTCGCCTCATTTACCGCCATGTGCTAAAACAGGACTGGGTGAGAGGTACTGTAGGAAATACCTTTTTATCCAGTTGATAAAACATGCACTCTGTACAGTAGGTTAATCCATGGGTTTGTGCATCATCAAATTTCCTTTCTATAGTAACTAATTATCATTTAATAGGCATTAGGACTTGGTGTTATTTTTACCTCCTATGCAGCATATCCAGTTGTTAAATGTGATAATAATACTAATAAAAAAATAAAAAGCAATGATCTTCTGATAACATAGTGGCACACAGTCTCCTGTATGCGTGGTGGAAGAAAGCATTTTAATGCTAGTTATAGTTAGTAACGAACTGCCCACAGAACAGGTTTTAGAGGGTTTTAAAATTAAATGTGCTGTAGCTAATTTTGTTTATCCCTATAACCAGAAAAACATTATTAAAAAGAAAAAAAAAGAAAAAACATTTGGCATGGCCTTAGCATAAGTGTAATAACTTGCTGGAAAACCCATCTGGAAAAGATCATTAAAGATTATGTACTTCTACTGATTAAAGCATGTGGTATATTAAATACGAGGGACGTTCGAGTCAAACTGGGACTTGTGCTGAAATTTCTCTTGAATGAAGGCGTAAATCTGTTTGACATTTACAGAAGACTTCAAGCATAGTACTCTTAGCTGCAGTAAAACATCTGCATGGTGCAAATGAAGACTCTATGGCCGTGAATGACGATCCTGGCCGAGGTGGCTCATAGTCCACTGCAGTCGTTCCTGTGAACATTCAGCCTGACCCTTGAAAATCGGTGGATAACGTCGACGGAAAATCAGCGTTGCAATCTTGTGGAAGAGACGCATCTGTCTGTGGAAACTGTACACAAACTCTGCTGGGAATTATCGCCACATCCCCGTATGGTTCTGACCTCACTTCAAGACATTTCCTTGTTTTTGGGCCATTAAAGGAGTTCCTGGGAGGCCAGGGTTTCAGACATGGACCACAGCTCAGGCATAATAAACAGTGGTTTCTACCTTGATGGTGTCCAAGCACTAGTGACACTGGGATAAGTGCATTAGTGTAGCAGGAGATTATATAGAGAAATAAAGGCAGTTTTTACTCTCATAAATGTATTTTGTTATTCTACACAATCAAAAGTCCCGGTTTGACCTGAACGCCTCGTGTATAAAGCAGGTCACATTTCTGCAATGTTGATCTCATGTTACAACTCTGGTAGTAACAAAGCAATAGTTATTAAAAGAAAGAGGTATTTACCTGGATAAATGGAAGAAACCTGCTGTACTGGTGAGCCGCTCTCTTCCGTATATAGATTTTTTTTTAAACACTTTTCTTCTTAGGAAGCAACAGAATGAGACGCATGGTAAAACCAATTCGTAACTATAAACACAAATCATTGCAGTAAAGCTGATTTCGGGTACGTAATCTATCAAGGATTATGAGCACTGTGACGAATATGGAAAATAACCAATAGCCCTTCATGATGCCATCTGCTAATTCAGACTTAATTACGGACAGTCCGTTATCATGAGCTTGTGCAGAAAAACAAGCATTTAAATTTCAAATAACGCATGAAAATAATGATTGCAAATCTTTTTTTTTTTTTTTTTTTTGGCATCAATTATCTCTTGTTTGCAGAAAAACTTTATAAGCCAGTTTATTCTGTCCGCTGTTCCACATATGCTTCCAGTTTTCATTCATCACAGCGTTATGACTATTCTTTGTAAGCTCTCGCACAATAATTAACTTTAGATGACTGCAGGCATGATTCAGAGCTAGTTGAAAGTGTCTTTATTAACGTGCGAGTTCTGAGAAACTTGGCGGCAGACGGCGTAATGAGAAGCTGAGATCCGAGCTGAGAACCAGACACTCTCTTTACTGTTAAAGAGTCTCGTTCAGGGTCAAGGTAGCAAAGCACCCTCGTTTGTACAGGTATGCTAGGCTGAAAAACAAGACTAACGGACGTGTGCCGTGGCTCCATCTGGCTTTAAAGTTTAGTACTACATGACAGGTTAAAGATCTGAAAGCTAGGACTGGGTCAGTTTATGTTAAACCCAACTCACAAGGTTGTACAGCAATGTTTAAACAATTAAAATGTGGTGACTTATTATATTAGAAATACAGGGGGCTGATTTATGGTCATATTATCTCGTATCACTGAAATGAAGATGGGAGTTTTTCAGGGAGTTTTTCCTTGCCACCGTCACCTCCGGCTTGTTCATCAGGGACAAGCTGAGAGTTGTACATTTTTCAGTACATGCTCTAGGCCATTTCCATTAATTTTTAATTCTTTAAATCTGCTTTGCAACGTCCTGCACAGCCAAGTTGCCACTGAACAAGGCCCTTAACCCTATCTGCTCCAGGGGGCGCTGTATCCTGGCTGACCCTGTGCTCTGACCCCAGCTTCCTAACAGAGATATGCGGGGGAAGAAATTATTTCCCTGTGCTGTCTTTATCTGAAGCTAAATCTGTAGCCTTAATGTATGTTTGTTTGTCCATTTGGAAAACCAACGTTCAACTTTACACTGATCAGCCATAACATTAATGGCTCTGACCCCTCTGAACCTGAATCCACAATACGTCTGGAGGTGTGCCATGGTGTCTGGAACCAGGGTATTGGCAGTGGATCCTTTAGGTGCTGTGGGGTGTGGCCTCCACTGATTGGACTTGTTTATCCAGGGCACCCCATGGGTGCTTGATTAAATTGGGATCTGTGGAGTTTGGAGGCTGGGTCATGGCCTTGGACTCTTTGCCCCCATGCATGGTGGTCTGTGATACACTGGGTGTTCTGGTGCCTTTCTTTCTTGGCCAGCAGTGATTTTTTTTTTCTGTGGATTGTGCTGCATTGCCTTCTCTATGGGATGGAACCAAACAGCGATGAGCACAGCTGAGGGCTGAGCTGAGCAACAAACCAGGGAAAGGGTATCTTCTTATATGAGGTCACATAAGGGTATTTTGCACATTAGGTTCCCTTTAAAAGGGTTTTAAGAGTGTTTTGTGTTCTAGGCAGCAGGGCTTCTCGTTTGGCACGCATCTGGAACGGCCTCTCCCACGAACAGAACAGGTGTTTACATCTGGCAACCTGTGAAGCACAATAGGATACGACAGACTTGTGTAAACATTCACTTTAACATAATTACAAATGTAATAATAAAATGTAAATAAGTTGATCAATCAATGAGACAGACTTGAACAGTTCCTTTTTGTTATTAATGAAATAAATTGAAAACAGTTTCCTGGTGAGATGAATGATGGTTCCATTTCACCCCTGCTAACCAGCAAGGGCAATAAGAGGCACCTTCACATGTGTGCCCAAACTGGCTAAGACCACGTATTGACATGTATTTGCATTAAATACTACCATCATACAGCCATCTTTCCTGCTTCTTTTGACAATGCTTGCTTATTCAACTAAATGCACATAATACGAAGCATAGCATCCTTTGCAGATAGATCTGTTACAGTTACTGGATGGAAATGCTAATGATAACATTGTACCTGCTGCCAGATTTAGGCCTCAGGTCAAATTTGTGCAAAGATTCTTCAAGAAGAACTCATTATGCCACAATGCAGGGATTTTGTTAAGTTATTAATGAGAGTTTAGACAAACCGCTCTTGCATGCCTGGACTCTGTGATGCATGTTCTATCAAAGAGAATGACTCACAAATCACAAGCATGCCAGGCTGTTTGCAGTTGATGCCTGTGTGACATTTGTGGACGGCCGTACAAGATAAAGTGTCCAGATGTGCTCTGCCTAAGTGCTGAATGCAGATGCACTGATGAGTCGCATTGTGTGCGACATGCCCTAGTAGCTCTTCAATCTACAAACGTTGATCCCTCTAACAGGAAGCTGATCAATACCTCACTCCTAGCAATGCAGTACATAGGCCAGGATGTCGGGCTGAACATCAATACCCACAAAGCACAAGAGACCCAACTAGTTTGTACAAACATTCAGGCAGGGTGAGTTTCACATTGCAAGTGCTGGTAGGCACCCCAATGCCTCTTTTCCATATGTTCACTCTTAACACAAATGTTTTTCAAAGTCTCTCTTTGGATGGCACTGAGCTTTATGACATTGTCAAACTGATATAAGCTGCAGTTCCTCTGTTGGCTTTTCCGTGCCAATACAATATTGGTAGACCCCAACAAAATTGGTGCTCTGTCAAAATAGATTGTTTTTTCCTACAGCTCGAAACAGGGATTTCTGTTCAACTTACATCCTCGTTTAGAAGAAGAGAATTTCATCCAAGTGTAAATTTGAGAAAGTTGATTCAGTTCTGGGGTCCCGTTCAGGGTGTACTCCTGTCTCACACCAAGTGTTATTGGGTTTAGCTCCAATTCCTGACCAGGAAAGTGCTGTAACTTAAGACGGATGGGTAAAAGAATGAAACAGTTCCTAAAGATGCTGATGATGAGGATGTTGTTGTTTTTTGTGCAGCTCCAGGACTGATTACTTTGCTTATCTACTTTTGATTCTTCTAAAACTATACACACTTTCCCAAACTATGGCAGAGAGACCTGCTTATGAATTGCAAGACCTTTTTATTCACTACTGTACTCTGTAGTTCCTACTTCCTTTCAAGCTGATTCGATATCCCTGAAGGACAGTAAGTTTTGGTACTCTCGGCTCACTCTTTAGTTTTTGGGTCTGAACCTTTACCCCAGTTCTGCCAGATCCCTCCGGGATCCTAGTGTGAGGCCTTGCCCTAAGCAGTGGTCCTCAACCCTGCCAATCAATTTTTAGTGTTTTCTCAGCTCCCAGCACACCTGATTAAGATCAGCCAACCAGCCAACAATCTTACTTCAAGTCAAATCAAAAGCTTATTTATATAAGTTAATATTACCTTCTTTAACAAAATGCTAAAGTACTTTACAACAAAAAAGTACCATTAAAAGCAATAATAAAACAGTGCAACAGGGAATTACCATTCAGAAGCAAGTACCAATTTAAAAACTTTCTCACTCATTTACTCATCGTCTATACCACTTTATCCTGTATTCAGGGTTGTGGGGGGCCTGGAGCCTATCCCAGGAGACTTACGTAGGGCACGAGGCAGGGTACGCCCTGGAAAGGGTGCTAGTCCATCGCTGGGCATACACACTCATTCACACACTGCGGGCAATTTGGGAACGCCAATTAGCCTTATCTGCATGTCTTTGGACTGTGGGAGGAAACCAGAGTACCCAGAGGAAACCCACCAAGCACGGGGAGAACATGCAAGCAAGCTAGTTCCTTCCTGTTACCTTGGTGCAACTACAGCAGAAACACAATTACCTCTGCTCTTAAATTTAGTTTAGTTCTTATAGTACTTAATGTACGTAGTTCTCATATTGAACCATATACACTGCCCGGCCCAAAAATAATAATAAATTGCACACACTTAATATTTTGCTGTGGCATCTTTAAAACAACATTTACTTCAATCCAGAATCACATTAATTTCGCTCCAACATCTTGTATTGGCCACTGTGGTGGCCAATCCATGTGTGAAAATGATGTCTCATGCTCCCTGAACCACTCTTTAACAGTTTGAGCCTGATGAATCCAGGCAACATCAAGAAAAAAGGAAAAAATGTATTGATGGAAAAGCCTGTTAATCAGTATATTCAGGTAGTCAACTGACCTCTTTTTTTTTTTTTGGGGCACGTACTATTGATGAACCTAGAACCTTGATTTCCCCACATGTTTATAAGTAACCTCCTATTAAATGATGATTCACCACTTATCCTTCCAGAGGTTTAAGTAATGCGTTATACAGTACTTAACCCAATTTTAGTAGTTTCAGCAATCTCTTAATTTTTTTTTTGCCACGACCACTGGATATGTCGATAAAACGCTACTCACTGCATCAGTTGGGTTTAAATAACTTGTTACCAACTGAGACATATTAATCACTCCAGCAATTATCCAATGGAGGCCTCTTAACTATTTGCTTAGTTAAATCCAGGCGGTGACCCTTTTTCTCTTTGCCCAGCAGTAAGTGTAAAAGCCGCTTGGAAGATCTAAGTGAGTGAGTTGCAATAAATCAGTATTGTAGTTGGGAGCTAAGTCTATTTTGAAAGAAACTGTTTTTATGACTGAGTTTATCTGTTTCTCAAGTGTAATCTTGCTATCAAATATAACTCCCATGTTCCTTACAAAGGGTTTTATGGATGAAGCCAAGGAACTAAGGCTAGTGCCAGGAGTGCTCTGAAATGAAATTGGTGTGATGGAGCAGGGAAAATATGAACATTCGAAAAAGGACAGGGGGTCCTCCAGGACCACAGTTGGGAAACACTGCCCTAAAGCACTCTACTTCTGGGCTTATGCAAAATGTAGATGTGACATGTCTTTGGGGAAAGACAAATGCATATTTTACTCTTGATCAGTTCAGCTAAAAGCTTGTTCTCATAGTTAGCCCATCTTCTTGAAGTAAAAAACTCCCCTTGCATGCACTGGATTTCTGTTCGTTGTCCTATAACTTAATGTTGTGAATGGGTTGACTGTTCTTGCAGGCTTCAGTGGTGGTGCACCCACAGAGCTTGTTCCTAGCTGTGCCTGGTACACACCATATGGCATTATTTGGACTGGATGGTGTTCATCCTAGTGTCAGATGAGCTGCTTATCCACCACATGGGCTTCTTTGACTAAACAGAGACTGGCCTAGGACACAGTGGACTTCATCATAATAGTCCATTGACAAGATGGATTCCCAGCACCAGCTATGGCATGACAGTCATTAAGCACATTTCAAAATAGTTGTTAAGTGTTAAAGCCATGCTCTATATGACATTATTGGCATACAGTATGTTATCCAGGTTTTTTATCCCCTGGTGTTTAGGAGGGGTGAAATTGAGCACTAGTTGTGTATATAACTATGAACCCAGGATAGCCACCAGTTTTTTACGTAACTAGCTGTGGCATTAATGTTTAATGCCAATTTAATCATCTCTGGGTTTTCTTACAATGCTAAGCTTACACATCAAGCTGTGAATGCTTTTCTCTCAAGGCTTCACATGGTGGTGGAAGAGGAACAAAAGGCTCACACTGGCTTTATTTTTTTTTCCTTCACTGCACTGCAGAATTGCTGCTAATTGTCTTTAGCTCCCCAAGAGTCTGACTCTCAAAAGGCCAGAACGTATATGGATTTTGCAAAATGTCACCAAAGTTTTGGCGCCCCCCCCACTTGCTTAGAGAAAACCTTTTGTTCTTGCCATATCTACAGACAGTGGTGAATGGACATCTCTTTCAATATTAGATATTTATCTGTCTCCCTACGCTAATTAAGTGTAGTTTTGCATGAAACTTACAGTACATAACATGGCACATTTGCACCTGCCTTGAGAGAAGCTGAAATTCTTTCCAAAGCTGCAATATGAGTTTCTGTTCTGCATGTATTTTGTACTGTATGTAAGTAGCAGTGAGCACCTGGACCTAGCAACAATCTTAATGATTTCTGAAGCTACCTGAAAGCTACTTAACTATGCCTAAACTTAATTAAGTTAGATCGTGTCAGAGACCAGAAACCCATAGGTTGCTTTGCTGCACCATATGTGTGCCATTGGAGAGCCAAAGCACATCAATTTACCTGTGTTCATTATTCATTGGTGCTCAAAGTGAGGAGGATCCAACACTGGGAAATAACTTCGGGTCAGACATAGTGACTGATCAAATGCAACACAATAAACCTATGAGAATTTGATACAAAGCAGCGCTTCAGAGGTAGAGGAGTATGAGTGAGAGAGCCACATGGAGGGACTCAGTCACTGTGCCTAATGGGTCTTAGTGACCGGTTCCGCAAGGACGGTTATGAAAGTGGCTCGACAACACAAGTACAGAAAAATAGAGAGGTGTGCGGAATTGAGAGGTAATGAGACGGGAAGCGCAATCTTCAAGCTACTGAACTAGAACGACAACCTAGTTCTCCTGCAAGCAACCAGGGAGCTCGTCGGCTTCAATTTCATGCTCTTTCCTCCCACCAAGGAGGTATTAAGCTGGAACTAGATATCACAATTCACATCTATGACACTTGAGAACTCAGGACTCAGAAACGGAATAAAAAAAATTGTTGTGCTCTGAGCAAAACCAGTATCGTGATGTTTCTATTCTTGCATTTCAACCCCAATGTAATGTACCTAAAGCAGTTACAACAAAATTAAAAATACAGCTACAGTACATTTGCTACTGTTACATAAGCTATGTTTATGCCTAATATAATAAAATAATAGGTTTAGAAAGCTAGTAGGCATATATCACACCTCCAGGGTCCCATATTTAATACCGAGCTTGGGTTACTCTCTATATGGAGTTTTTGTTGTCTTCTCGTGTCTGTATGGATTTTTTCAAAGGTCTGTGGTTTCTTCTAAAGCCTTGTTCAGACTGGCCGCTCAAATCCGATTTTTGGCATATCCAGATTGGA
>JAOVVB010000049.1:7148098-7158304 GCA_028570985.1 Heterobranchus longifilis
TTGGACGCCTTCAGCATTCCTTTACAATGTAGAAAGAAATAAAAATCAGGAACCATCATGGAGTTAGAAAGTGACCTATAAAAAATATATATATATTTTTTTTTTAATTAATTAATGTATTTATTTTTTGCTAGTATGTTTTAAATCACAGCCTAAGGGGTGGTTTAAATCAGATTCAAATCCAAACGATTTCCCAAAGATGTGTCTCAGACTAAATGCTCTACTCAAGTTGAAGTTCAAGTGTACAGGGTTACGTGGGATATTACGCAGATAGTTGGACAATGTATCAGATTTGTACTGCGGATAAATCCGCCCTCTTATGGATATCAGTTCTAACGATTAGATTAGAAGTCTACTTCCCAAAATCCTGCCCTCTAATGTGAGTCAGTGTGTGAATTTACATGCATAGGAAAAAAACATAGGGCTATATGCTGTGGCTATCATGTTTGAAAGTTAGTGCCTCCTCTTTTAAATGTGTTTTTTGTGTATAAACATCATAAAAATCAGCTCATTATAGTGGGTCTCAGAATTAGGCAAATACAACCTCAGATGAGCAACAACATACAGTATAACCTTTTTCATGGTGCAATTAACAACAAAAAAGAAAAAAAATCCTGCAGGCAATACTATCTCCCCTTGTACTGCTTCCACAGGACAAGAAGAAGTTGCAGCCAGGTGCTACTAATCATCAGCACTTGATTAATTGATCAGAAGCAGGTGTGCAGACTTCTATAAAAGCAGAAGTTTTCTGGTCTGGAGAATTCTGGTGTGTGTTTACACAATACCAGGATGGAAAGACATGAGATTTGGTCTTAGAAAAGCAATTGTTCCTGGAAAGGAGTATAAAGCAATTTTCTAAAAATCTGGATTAGACAAGCCAGTTTCTAATCTTCTCAGAAGTGGACTTTCCAGCACGTTCACCCCAAAGAGAAGAACACTGAACAAGAATGGTTTATTTGGAAGAGTTGCCAGAAGAACCGTCTTCTATCTAATAAGAACATGTAAGCACAACCGAGGGTCGATCTGAACAAAGCACAGGGCTTCTGAAACAATGTTCTATGGACCGATGAGACCCAAATGGAGTTGTTTGGCCTTAATGTCCAGTGCCATGTTTGGGGAAAACCAAACAGCCTTTCAGCAGAAACACCTCATACCCACTGTCTAGTGCGGGGGAGGAGTGGTGATTTGGCATTTGGATGATTTGGCTGTTATTTTGCAGCCATGGGACCTGAGCACCCTGCAGTCATTGAGCTCCATGAACTTCTCTGTATAGCAGAGTATTCTAGAGGCAAATGATGGGCCATCTGTCAGATAGCTAAAACTTGGTCATGCAAAGAATTAAGGTTTTAGAATGGCCTAGTGAAAGTCCACACCTCAACCCAATTGAAATGCTGTGGCAGGACCTTAAGAAAACTGAGCATAAGCAAATGCCCCAAAATCTCAATGAACTAAAGTGATGTTGTAAAGAAGAATGGGCCAAAATTCCTCCACAATGCTGTAAAACACTGATGGTCCTGCAGAAAATGATTACTTCCAGTTATTGCTGCTAAAGGTGGCTCTACAAGCTATTGAATCATGGGGGGTACTTAGTATTGCAGACGTGTGTTTTTCTCTCTTTCGGTTTATTTTTGTAAAAAAAAAAAAAAAAAAAGGTGTTTGTTTAGAAATTCTTTAATTTCAAATAAATTGGAGACTGTCTTTGAAAATTAAGACAACAATAGTTTCAAAGTCAAATAAAAATAGATCTATGTTTCTGAATTCTTAGATATTTCTATTATCTTTTCATATCCAAATGTTCTAGGAACCTTAATCCAGTGCTTACACTGCTTGTGTTTTGCGCAATTAGATAATTACATTTCTCTTTTTTCCCACTTCATTGGCAGCTTTTCAAACTGTTCCTAATTTGGCACGTGTCAAGTTAAAACCACCAAAATAGCTGGGGATGTTCTGAATACTAATACAAATTACTTGTTTGTGTCTCACACCTGTAGCCCTCTTTTAATCGCTCTTTATTCTTGTTTTTCATTCCTGAGAATTCACTTTCTTTTCATTCTTTCATGTTTTTATAAACATCTATTGGATTTCACTATATATTGAGGGTTAATTCTGCCTATACAGTATAATAAAACACTAGGTTCCCAGAAACCACATTAATATTTTTCACTTTGTTAGGCCACTTTGGCCTTGTTCAGACTGCAGGCAAATCCGATTTCTTTCACAAATCTGACTGACTGTTCAGATTGGCAGCCCAAATCCGACACGTTGCCGTGTATCTGCAATGGTTGCTGCGGTAACGACGCAGCATGATATTTCCAAATATATCTCCATCTTTCTGTACATTTCCTCTAGCTTTGCCTGTACTGATGCATTCCCCACAGAGAGCTATCAGACATTTCACATCATACTATTGTTCTCCATTCCCTTACTGGCCGCTCATCCTGAAAGCACGGTTAATTTAGCCACATGGAAGATTCAATGGATTTTTTTTTTAAACACTTCGCAGTAATAGCGCCAAAAGCAGAATGAAGACCCTCCATGATCTCTTGAAACACGGAATCTTAACTTTGTACAAAATTATAATTATTTATATATAAATATCTCCATTTTTTCCAGCATCTCCATGATCATTTTTCAATCATGGATCCCAGTCCCATATCATGTGATTGTGCGGACTTGAAGTTCCGCCTTGAGGTCCAAGTGACGTTATGGACATTTCCAAACCACCTATGGAGTCTACAAAGCATATTGTTTTGGTGGTGTTGGTAATTACAGTTTAAATTTTTTAACATAGTCAAAGCTGTACAGTAGCAGTTCAGGATCATATTCAAGAGTGTGAGAAAGTGTGAATGTGTAGCAACTTAGTTGTGTTTTGATTATCATGGAATATGATCTGAGTTATTTGGCCAATTACTTTTGTCAAATCGTTTGGTGTTGCTTTTTCTAAACACGTTCTACACTTCTGGTGTTTTATCATTTCATAAACGTTGTGCACAAAATAATAATACATTTTTAATAACTCACTTTCGCAAGCATATTTATGGACAAACATCTTAATTGCTTTGAAAAAACAAACTGTAAAGATATTTCTCTTGATGAGGTGAATGCAAGTTTCTGTTGGCCTTCGCAAGTTTGTTCACTTTTTATTTACGCAGCTGACAACGTTGTCACGGCTAGAGTTATCAATTTTTCCTCGCAGGGAACTTCTCCATAAAGTTCGGGAAAAGTTCCCGTTGTTTCATGCGGGAGACAGAGAAAGTCTCTCGCTAGGTATTGCAGTACCGAATGTGCTCGCTGACAGGGAGCTTAAATCACCTCTTTCTCCTGCTTCTGGACATTTTTATATTTGGCAAAATCCGAAAAGATAAGTTCAACCCACCAGGAACCTATTAACCATGGTGACAGTCATCAGGTCCACTTATTGGTCTGAAAGATTAAGGCCAATTATTAGAGTACGTGGCCATTTTATAGGATGGTAGCGCTTTCCATCTGCTGTTCAAACATTCCAATATAGAAATACTGTACTGTACATCCTGTCCAATGCTGAAGTGCTGCACACTAACTTAATGTCAGATGCATTCAATCATCAAGCCTAGAGGGAAGAAGAGCCTGGGAAGTAGATTTCCTCCTCTGTCTTAAACAATGAGCCTGTATTTTATTACATACCGCTATAACAGAGGAACCCGTTACTTGCTACTTGGACGTTAACTTGCTCATTAAACGCCTTTATTTACAACGCGTCCTCGCTGGCTAACTGCTGGTATTAAAAGTGCTGATTTATAAAAGGTAAAACAAGACACCACTGACAGTGACCCAGCAAGAAGAAATTTAAAGATTCAGATATTAATCCAAATTAGATTCAATAAATCTCTTTTGTGCCACATACTCCTAATTCACTTTAGATCACGGTGCCATTAAATCCTCGATTCTGTTTTGGACGCAATGCTACTCAACGAACTATTCCTATACATCACTTAAGATTTATATTACATGGGATCAGTGATTCATGGCAGAGTAATAAATTTAAAAAAAAAAAATAAAAAAAAATGTTCCATCACTTTGCTTTTGATGCCCTTAAATTATTCATAATGTCGGCATAAGTGCTTTATAAAGCATCTGCATAAAACCTAAAAAGCCACCTTATGTGTTTTAACCTAAGCCTCTCCTAAAGCACCTAATACTGTTTCATAGGTTTAATGTCACTGCTATGAGTGTGTTATGAAGCCCATATGTGGGTGCCTTTCAAAGGAAGTTTTTCTGTTTTCTGAGAAGGGTGTTCAAGTCAAACCGGGACTTTTGTGCGGAATAACAGAACACAGTTATGGGAGTAAAATCTCTCCATCTCTCCATCTACACTAATGCACTTATCCCAGTGTTTTAAGGTAAAAAGTTCCCCCAGTACACTGGAGCCAGACTGCCTGCTTCACGTCTGAAACCATGTCCTCCCAGGAACTCCTGTGATTGGCCGAACATGTGGGAATGACGTCATAGAGAGAGGTTAGGACTGTACGGGGGATGTGGCAATAACTTTCAGGCAAGTTCCTATAATATGCAAGTGGTGTTGCTGAATGAATGTGTGTACAGTTCACAAAGACAGATGCATCTCTTATGCAAGTTGGCCTAAGAGTTATCTGTCGATTTTTCATGGATCAGGCGTTCTACTCTCCGAATGTTCACAGGAGCGACTGCAGTGGCCTCGGAACCACCTTGGCCAGGATCGTCGTTCACGGCATCAAACCAAACCGTTTGCACCGTTCAAACGTTTTACCACGTCTGTGTAATGTTTTACTATGTCACCGTACTGTGCCTGAAGTCTTCAGTACATTTCATTCAGTTTAACACCGTATCATTTACAAGAAATTTCATCACAAATCCCAGTTTGACTTGAACACCCCTTGTATAAGGAGATGGTTTTTTTTTTTTTTTTAAGAAGGAGTCTCCAGTGTCAGCACTTTGTACATCAGAGGTAAAACTGTCGCTTTAAATTTATAGACTCAGGGAAGTCTTCGGGAATGAGGGCTTTATTTATTTATTTATTTATTTATTTATTTTTGGTAAAATGACATTCTGCATTTTCTGTTCCTGTGGTTGTTTTATTAACTTCATGCAAGATGAAAAACAGAGTCTTTTGAGACAATGACTGACTCATGAACCCATGGACATTCTACAACATTAATGCAACTATAAAGGAATAAAATGTGTAATGCTGTGTTAATAAAAATTGTATACAGTGGCACATTGCAAGAGGAACAAGAGGAACACTTCAGGATATGGTTTATAGGAAAATGATTTTATTCTGAGTAGTAGCTAGCTCAGCGGTATATCCTGCCATTGCCTGTTGTTGTTTATTCCACCTATTATTAAGTACTCATAAGTGGCTGATATTAATAATGCTTGTCTATTGTTTGCAGTTTTAATTACTTTGTATATCTCATCTCCAGCAGTACATATTGACACAAGTCCCTTAGCAATAATATTTTACTTTGTATATACAGTACGCTTATCTGTGTGTGTATGTGTGTGTGTGTCACTACCAGTCAAATGTTTGGGCACGTCTTCTCCTTCAGTGTTTTTCCTCCCCCCAACATTGTAAATTAATATTGAAAACATCAAAACTATAAAAGAACATTTATGGTATTATGTAGTAAACAAAAAAAAAAGTGTTAAACAACTCAAAATATGTACACTCTTGGCATTCTCTCGTCAGATTCACCGCATAGTCTCTGGTTTTCAATTCACAGACGGGTGTGCATTGTCAAGAGATAATTTGTGACATTTCTTGCCTTCTTAGTGTGCTTTAGACCATCAGCTGTCTTGTGCAGAGGAAGGGTGGGTACAGCGAGTCAAGAAACGCTCAGGGCAGTGGTGGCTCAATCAGTTAAGGTTGTAGGTTACTGGGTTACTGACTGGGAGGTCGGGGATTCGAGCCCCAGCACCGCCAAGTTGCCATTGTTGAGCCCTTGAGCTCTTAACCCTATCTGCTCCAGGGGTGCTGTAAGCTGGCTGACCCTGCGCTCTGACCCCAGTTTCCTAATTGGGATATGTAAAAAAAATAATTTCGCTGTGAAGTACAGTACATGTGACAAATAATTGAATATTAAATATTATTACTTTAAGGTCAGTCAATACCAAAAGTCTCAAGAACTTTGAATGTATACCTAAAACCCTCAAATGCTGTGATGGAACTTGTTCTGTCCTAGGAAACAAAGACCAAGAGCTACCTCTGCTGCAGAGGATCAGTTTATTAGAATGACCAGCCTCAGAAACTGCCAATTTATCACATTTCAGACAAAATACTCAGAATACTGTACTCACCCGAGTAATGTTGCTGACCATGTCCATCCCTTTATGACCACTGGATAACGCGGGATGTCACTAAGCTTAAATCATCTCAAACTGGTTTCTTGAAGATGACAAAGAATTCACTGGACTCACAATGGCCTCCATCGTCACCATCATCTCAATCAAGTAGAGCCGTTTTCACCAACGGGATGTGGTAAAACGGGAGATTCGCATCGTGGATGTATAGCTGAAAAATCTGCAGCAACTCCATGATGCTATTACGTCACTACGGACCAACATCCCTAAGGAGTGTTTCCAGCACCTTGATGAATCCAGGCCTTGAATAATTAAGGCAGTTCAGCCCAGTACCAGCAAGGTGTATGCCATGATGTGGCTGGTGAGTGTATGTGTGATACACTAACTTTGTTTCTAATAACTACTTTGGTTTAAGTTGGGTAAAGGATACAAAATAAATGATAAGGTAGTTTTTTTTCCTTTAGGATAAAATGTAATATAAAAGAAAAAGGCATTAATAAACATCCAATTTACAGTAATATGTTAGAATCCAAATGAGACGAAGGTAAAAAAAAAACATCCAATATGTTGTGAATAAATTAAGGTTGAATGTTGTTGAACGGGATGTTGAAAGGTCGTGACAGTAATGTGAATTTGTGATTACTGCAAAGTTCTCATTTTAGAAAAACGCCTTAAAAATAACACAGTGTTTGACATGGCATGTCCTAACTTTACTTTTCCCCCCGTAATGAAGTAAAAGAAAACTTTTGTACCAGGTCAGGAAGTTGAGACAAAACTTAGACACAGAAGACACTCAACAACAAGTATTTAAATTTAACTCCTTTGCATAAATAATGTGAAATAGTGCGCATATAATTTATATATATATTTTTTGATCATACAGAGGAAGGAGTGGAATCTGATATGTTCTCACTTGAGGCAGTAAGCTCAGGTATCCGCTCATCACATTTTGACTCGTGGCTCTGTTACATACGGTGTGATTCATTAGACGGAAACAGCGGAAGACTGATTTCGCCAGGCTAGAAATAAGCTCCTATAAATAAAATGGATCAGCTATAATGTGTAGGCCTGCAGCTATGGAATAAATGAGCTTCTGTCTATAGTACATTAGGTAATAGATATTTAGCCACTTGACATTAGATGGCATTTTGCTGGACTTGTGTGCTTGTTATTGCTGAAAGCTTGGCAGTGTCGAAACATTACGGGTAACCTGACGCTGATCACATGAGGATGAGGTAGTTGTGTGTAATGCGTTTTGGGGATACTTGATCGTTAGACCAATTAAATGACAGGAGGTACTTAGGGCTCGTTATTAAACTGTTGGAAATATAACCACAGATTGAATTGGATTGGATTGGGGAAGGCAGGACAGTGCATGCAAATTTTACATCGTCATACTTGTACTGTACGTTAAAAACGGCTTTCAATAGTTGTAAAATAATAACAATAAGATTGAATACTTTATCTTTCCAAGATTATGTCAGTCTTCTTAATGATGATAATAATAATAATAATAATAATTTAAATTTCCTTGTTTTTTTTTCTTTTTCCATAACAGAAATTGATACATAAAATTTTTCAAGGATATTTATTTATTTTAAAATAATAATAATAATAATAATAATTCAGGAAAATCATAATTTCAGTAAATTTATATTGAAAATGGCCAGCATACTAGAGAAATCCTAATGTGAGATGTTTCGAGATCACGAGCATGAGATATGCGTTTGAGACATACGTAATCATGATACTCTTACCTTTTCCCTCCTCGTGTAGTCAGAAATGCGTACACGGTGGTGCAGAACAGCCGAACACGTCCCATCCCCCCACTGTAGAAGAGAAGCAGCCTGGTCTAATTTATGAGCACTATTGAGCCCACACAGCGCATAATGACAGGTTATCATGGTACTCAGAGGATGATATTGATGAGTGATGGAATGAATTACGTGCGTAGAGGTCTCGCCCAGATTGCTCTGAATGAGATCCGCGCACGTGCGTTTTGAGTTGAGAGTATTTGTGTGGCTTCATTCGATAATGAGATCGTACAAAGAGGGGGGGGGAATGCAAAACTGGGGCTCCCTCGCACTCCACGTCTGAATTCCAGTGCTCGTTTTCCTTACAGTGCTGAAGAGCACAATTCCTCTGTGGTGTTCTTCATCTTCAGGGCAGCGGCACTTAATCCAAGGTGACTTTCGGCTTTACGTCTGAGCATATAGCGCGTCTCCTATAACCTAGTTTTTGCCTGCCGATGAGTAATATGTCAGGGGGAGAAAGAGTACATGCCTCATCCTAGTTCTATATTAGGAATGCTATTTTCCATCGGTGATTCTCACTTACGGCCATTTTCGCACTGATATATGAGTTCAGGTTCGGTGTAGTGTCTAGGGTGAAAGTAACCACTGTCAATTATGCAAATGGATAGAAAGTACACCTAAACCACATTTCTGAGGTTGCGCGTAATATGCACATAATGACTGTGCTTTTCATTTCCATGGTGATGCAAAAAGTTCTAAAAAAAAAAAATCCTTCAATTTTGAAGTTAAAAAAAAAAAAAAACTAAACATTATATCAAAGATTTGTAATTTGCAAACAGGATAGACCGGGCTTATAGACGATCCAAGCCGTGACATTTGCATTCTAATGCAATTGCCCTTCATGCTCTTATTGCTAGAAAATGTGACTGATAATCCCAGTAGATCAGTCTGAGGATATTGCAAAACTGAGCATAAAATACAATTCTCCTTTTTATTTCGCTGAAAAAAAAATTTCTGACTAAGGCGGTCGTTATTAAGCTTGAGCTATATGAACCCAATCCCAAATATTCCTTGTCTATTGAAGTTAGTATACCTGTAATAATATAGAAATGCAAACAGCTCTAGCCGCTCTTCCTTCTGATGTGCGGCCGTGTGTTTAAGACTACAAAGCAGAATCACATCTGTGATACAACATCTAAGGCTCTCTGATCGCAGATTATATCCGTTTAAGCTGTTGACCTTGTAACTCAACAACCTCCGATAAAGATAACGACAAGCCCTCAAGTTTGTTTGTTTATTTATTAATTTATTCATCACTCAATCAAAATATTCTAAGCAAAACCAGCTACTGTTGCATATTGATGCCGAGCCTTTCAGCAGAGTATCACAGTTCTGCACATGACCCTTTATTTCTTTTACAAAAAGAAGAAGAAACACACATGCAAAAAGTATTAGCTTGTAAGGTCATTTCTCTGCTCTTCAACAGCTGACTCCTGAATAATGAGGAAAAATGATGATATAAATTAATTAAGCAAGATTCACTTTCACAGTCATGACACAGTCGTTTTTGGCCTTTTTTTGTTCTTTTTTTCCCATTTTTCTCAGGGTGTAGCTCATAAAAAGGCACTTTTGGAGGAGAAGCGAAATAAAGGGAGTTTGTGGTATAAAATAAATACATTATCGGAGGTGTATTTCCGCTGGGGTGTGAACACACACCTTGGGGCAACTCTGGGTTTCTTTTCGGAAGGTTGGATGTTCAAGATGCAGCACCACACTGCTAAAGCTGTATCTGTTGGGCTCTTGAGCAAGGCCCTTAACATGTTCTGCTCCAGGGGCGCTGTATCCTGGCTGACCCTGAACTCTGACCCCAGAGCCTTACCAACCTGGGACATGTGAAAAGGGAGTTTTACTGTATTGCAGTATTTAAGTGACAAATGAAGACTCATTTTCCTTCTCTGACACCTGTGTTAACTTGTTAAAGAAATAGTAAGATACAGTGTTGTTGTTAGTCTTTCGGCTGCTCCCGGCAAGGGGTCTCCACAGCGGAATATCCAGTCATCCTTGGCACAGGTTTTACGCCGGATGCCCTTCCTGACGCAACCCTCCCATTTTATCCGGGCTTGGGACCGGCACTGCA
>JAOVVB010000049.1:7177760-7188571 GCA_028570985.1 Heterobranchus longifilis
AAGCTATATACTGTATATATATATATATATATATATATATATATATATAAAAACATAACACTGCTATGCATACTGTAAAAGACATGCATGTATGTAATTTCAGCAAATAGTAAATTTCTCTAGTTAAACTTGGTATACAAAATATATTGTTATCTTTAAGAAAGCTGTAAGTATTTTAACACCTTCTAACAAACCGAAACAAACTGCACTGTGAAATTATCATACTCTTAAATCAGCACAGGCAGAACAGATGAACAAAACCACAAAGCGTGTGTTAGAGTTGATAATATCACAGTGAAGCAAAAATAAAAAAGAAAGAAAAAAATTT
This sequence comes from Heterobranchus longifilis, assembly GCA_028570985.1. Taxonomy (NCBI): domain Eukaryota; kingdom Metazoa; phylum Chordata; class Actinopteri; order Siluriformes; family Clariidae; genus Heterobranchus; species Heterobranchus longifilis. Next base: position 7,178,089 of record JAOVVB010000049.1, read on the forward strand.
AAAAAAAGAAATAGTAGCTAAATTGATTTAGGGATCTAAATCATAAGGACAAATGGTGACTTTGGACAGAGATGTGTGTAGATTTGCATGGGACTGAACTGAAGTCCTTTACGTCTGGAAGAAGTTTGTCACTTGCAGTCATTTAATCGCCTGTGCGTGCATGTGTGTGTATGTACTGTATGTGTGTGTGTGTGTGTGTGTGTGTGTGTACGTGTGTGTGTGTGTGTGTGTGTGTGTATGTATGTGCAGTCTTACTTGAGCTTAGCGATGATCAAGACATCACTAAAAAGGAACACATGTCTCTCCCTTGTCTTCAGTCCCTCAGTAAGCTGCACTGTGTCATCCAGGATAAGCTCTGAGTCCTCACTACTCAGACCGAGCACAAATGGACACTGATCAATCAGAATTGCAGGCACACACTCCTCCCTGCATGGAACAGCAGCATACACTTTACACGTGTGTCCTGTTCATGGACCAGGACCAGCTCATGACCATAGATTTTGATGGAACGGGACAGTATTAATTATCACACTGCCTCAAACAAAACTTCGACAAGAGGCTATAATCCTTGACCTAACTCGTAACTTTTCCAACTGCTCCAAAGTCCGATCTTTATGCTCCCTAGCAAACTTAAGCCTTTTTTATTTATTAGTCTCACTAACAAGTGGTTTTCTTATGGCCACAGGAATGTTTAATCCCAATCCTGTGATTACTTTCACTATTAATCATAGCTGTGATTTATACTGTCTATTTTCTGAACAAGGAAACTTCATCAAGTGTTCAAGTGAACTCTAGTTACAGTAATTTTTTATTTTTTTTCCAACCACATTTCTTTCGCAAAGTAGATATTTCAGCACTAATCTTACATCAACTCTATTCAAATTCTTTAAGGGTTTTGTTGGCTTGATGCAGGCCAATAATTTGGCACCATGGAAACAGCAACCCTTTTTTGGCCAGTGAGTGTATCTGACTATAGAAACAGTTCTGTAGATTATGGATTTGCTATTTGCATGTAAGTTGTACGTTATTATTGCAGGAATATTTATTCTATATTTTATATATGCTACTGCTCAGTAGTTTGGGATCACTTTGGGGATCACTTCGAAATTTCATTGTTTTCCAAGGAAACACACGAAATTAGTCTGCATAAAAAATATAGCAAAAGAACAAGACATGGTGACATTGGCAGAGTTAGAAATAATGATTTTGATGGAAATGATGAATGTGTTTTTCAAACTTTGCCTTCATCAAAAAACAACTTTTGCAGAAATTACAGCCTGGCTGACCATAGCCATTCTAGATGTCAATTTTTCAAGATAATCTTATGAGATTTCACCCCCATGTTTCCTGGAGCATCTTCCACAAGATGGAGTGGCTTGATGGGATCAGGAGTAGCTCAGTGGTTAAGAAAATGGACTACGGTTTGAAAGGTCCCAGATTCAAACCCCATGACCACCAAGTTGCAACTGTTGGGCCCTTGAGCAAGACCCTTAACCCTCAACTGCTCAGATGTATAATGAGATTAAAATGTAAGTCGCTCTGGATAGCATCGTCAGCCAAATGACTAAATGTAAATGATGGCGTCTTCCTCTGTACCATATGGTCAAGCTGCTCCCACAAACAGCTCAATAGGGTTCAGCTCCGGAGAACGTACTGGCCACTCCATTATAGTCAGAACTTAAATTGTTTGTGAAATAGGTAAAATTGTTTGTGACTTGCATGAAAATCTGTTGGGTTTTTTTTTTGGAAAAAAAGAAATTGTGATCCCAAACGTTTGCACAGTAGTGTAAATAAAATTTTAAAAAATTATATATATATATATATATATATATATACACTTGTCCTGTTCTCTGTCCCCTAAGGCATGGGGCAGCATGATTCTTTCCCCAGTGGGAATATATATTTGCCAAATACCAAAGTAATGAATTTAACTCTGGTCACTCAAAAATAGATAATTAGTATTTTAACAAAGTTTAAAACTCTAAAAAAAAAAAAAAAAAAAAAAGGGCCTTATGCGAATCTACAGGAAGAGTAACTACTGTATGTCACTAATTATGTCATGTTCTCGTTGCATTACTGAAAGTGCAAATGAGCACAATATACAGTGACTTGCTTAGTTGCACCTACAGTCTAAGTTTAAAAGGCCATCAGGACATATAACCTCATTTCCACACCTGAGCTTTAAAGCTTAATAATCAATTAGAAAACATGGCAAAAAAAGTTTAAAGTATTACCAAAAAAAAAAAAAATTAGAATTTAAGCTTAAGTTTCAGTGTTGTGTCAACTTGAAGGAAATTGTTCCTACTGTAACTGATGGAGGGCCAGGGCATTCCCAGAGCTTTCCCAAACAGCACACCTGGTGCTGATCATCTTCTATGAGCCAGAGTGCACAAGTGCTGGGGAAAAGTAATAAAAAAGCGTAAAAGAACTGTTACTGTTCACTCTAAATAATGCAACAATATAAGACGTGTAGTAACACACTTTTTTCATCTTCAGGACATCAGGTTTTAACAATCAAATGATTTGCTCTGACTTTTACAGGCTAACATCTTATTGCAGTTGTTTTCCTGCTGACCCAGTGAACTACTGAAGCCTGTAAGGTATCTGTGAATAATATTTATATACCAGTCAGTTATGGTACCTGAATACACAGCTTTTTAAACATTATCACACACCGTTACACTCTCTCACATTTGTTAAATGTGTAATGTATGCCCTAATGTACTGTATGTATAGATCTTTAGCGATGTCAAATCATTTACACTCTGCTGAACATAAAACACAGACTCACAGCATGATTACAGCGAGTCCCTGATGAGGATTTTTAATGCACACCAGAGCATTCTGGGTCGGCCATTCATATTAAAACAACCCTCACTTGTTCAGGTAACAATACTTGCTTACAGCCAAATGAGCATTAAGAGATGACAAAAGCAGACAACAGGATATCATTCAGGATGTGCTTCAATTAAAAAGCAACAATGCTTTTTAAAAACCTACTTCTCATAGTTGCTAATCTTCTAAACAATTAATAAATGAATCTTTTTTTTTTTTTAACTGAGAACAGTGTGCTTTAGCTGGACTTCCCTTGTTCAGCTTGTGAGAAAAAACCACAAATGCTTATTTTTATTTTTTTTTTGGCCAAAATTAACAAAAACACATGCCGAGCATATTCTTAATCAGAGTGAATAATAGAATCAAACCCGGACCCTGGAGGTGCAAGGCGACAGTGTACCCCACCTCATGCCCCGAGTCCCCTGGGGACATTCTTGAGCCTAAAAGTTGCTCCTAGTAATGAAATTCTAAGAAAATCCTAAAAATTATAACATTTTCTTAGAATTTTCCCTTAAATTTAGGACTAAATCTTAGTGAGGATAAAAATGACATTGAAGTCATCAAATGACTATTGAAGACATCTACACCACACGCTGCATCCGCGAAGGAACCAGCATTGTGGCTGATCGGACACAGCCCTCTCACACACACTTCACACTCCTGCCTTCTGGAAAAAGGTACCGAAACATTCGGGCCTCACATCCAGACTGTGCAACAGCTTTTTTCCACAATCCATCCGTCTTCTCAACATAAGGGACTGGCCTGATAAACACACACACACACACACACACACAAACACACACAAACACACACACACACACACACAAACATTATCACTCAGCTTAACTCAACTACCTCAAAACATTGAGACTGGACTGACTAATCAACACAAGCGCAAACACACTGACCTACACCACCAAACTATCGTACACACCAACCTGTAAATGCTCTTTTGCACAATATTCATTACTGGATTACTTTTTGCACTAACTTCTTAATTCTTGCTGCTACATTAAGGAACGTTTACTGTTCCTCCACTACCTCAACTCAACGAGTATTATGTTATGCTATGTTGTGTTTGTCGCACTGTCACTTTGTTGCTCTTGTTTGCACATTTGCACGTGCACTTTATATTGTCTGTAAAAAACAAAAAAAACAAAAAAACGTAGATAGTCTTCCTCTCTGAGTTAGCTAGTTATTAGTTTTTGTTAATTTATGTTGTTAATTTATGTTGTCAGGTCAATCTGTCTTGTCTCAGCTAGCCAGCTAACTAGGCCTCTTAGTTAGCTGTTTAGTTTTTCTGGTAATTTATGTTGTAAATTTATGTTGCATGTAGCACCTTGGTCCTGGAGGAACATTGTTTCGTTTCACCGTGTACTAACTGTATATGGTTAAAGTGACAATAAAGCCTACTTGAACATGAACTTGAACTGCAGTCATGACTCCTTAGCGAACAGCTGTCAGCATCAGCCGAGGCCAGGACCGTCTTCGTGGAAAAGTGGAACCGTTACCAGTCATCCCGTGCATCCCAAGGCAGACCACACGCAGTGGCATCCATGCAATGAGGTCTCCAGCCAGAAGCAGGACACCAGGACGAGTCAGACAGGTCCAGGGGGCAGAGGGGGTCTGGATCACTGGCAGCTCAGGAGCAACATGTATAGTTTGACAGAGAGACAGGTAGAGGGAAAGAGAGAGGAGTATATAGTATGTATTGTATATATCAATGCCTACTGTACATCCGACAGCAGATACTATATCTAAAGTCTTCCACTCCTGGAAAGGTTCACCGCTGTTCCAAGTTTTCTCCATTTGTAGATAATGATTCACCGTTTATTACCCAATGCCTTTGAAATGACTTTGTAACCCTTTCCGGACTGATTCATGTTAATTACTATGTTTCTTATCTCTTCTTGAATTTCTTTAGTTCGTGTTGCTTTTTGAACTTTTTTCATTTTAACGTGCTTCACTTTGTCAGACACATTCAATTCATATGATTTCTTGATTCAACATGGCTGAGAGTAATTAAGCCTGGCTGTGGCAAACGAAATTTAACTCAGCTTTCCAAAATAAATAAATAAATAAATGTGGTTAATCACAGTTCATTCATGATTTAGCGGGCATCAGGGGGCAGACAGGCAGATTTGGGCAGCTTTTTCTCCCCTTAATAAATGAAGTCGTCATGTAAAAAGTGTTCACTCAGGTTATCTTTGTGTACAGTAATATTACAATTGGTTTGATGATCTCAATCAATAAAGTGTAACAACAAAAAAAAACTCATACTTTTTCACAGCACTTAGATAGATAGATAGATAGATAGATAGATAGATAAAATGAGTGTGTACAGTTGTGTGCACAAAACCCTCGATGTAGTAATTGCTCTTAAAAAACAGTGTCTAGACTCTTGTACAATTGTGCACATTTTGTGGGTGTGTGTCTCTCTGTATGTCAGTGTGAGCACAAAAGCACCCCTGCGCTTGTGTGTGTGTATGTGTGTGTGTGTGTGTGTGTGTGTGTGTGTGTGTGTGTCTTGCTGCGCCTGCATTCTTTACGCTGACAGCAGCGCTGCGCTCGGCTCCTCAGCACACTCTCATTACTGGCCTGTGCTGAGAAACAATGGGCAGGATCGGAACAATGTGCGCGTGTGCCCTCGAGCTGTGGCCTACTCCGGTGCCACAGAGTTCCACAGGAATAAATCACACAGAGCGCAGAAGGAGGAGGAGGAGGAGAAGGAGGAGGAGGAGGCGCGCTACAGCATCCTCTCTTCCCTTCACACACTGAATACAGGACGCCTCCTAAATGCCACCTCCAACTTCTCTTTAATTAGCGCCGAGACTCGTTTCCCTAAGAAGTAAAAGAACTCTTTTTGTGATTTTCTGTACTTGCTTTTATCGCATGCATGCTAGATATGTGCAAGGAACGTTTATAATTTGTGTTTCCTCTCAAAAAATGTTATTGTTAAATCTGATTCGAAGGGACCGAAGGTGTTAACCTGACGCTACAGTACGCGTTGTCTCGTTTCATTAACTCTTCGCTCTCGGTGTCTGAGAATGAAATGCTTATGAATGTAGATATTTTAATAAGTGAACTCGATTCGGCGGGGCCAAATTGACAATTCAGGCTTCTGCCAAAGAAAGACAGCTCTAAAGAAAGTGAAGGAGAGAGAGAGAGAGAGAGAAAGAGAGAGAGAGAGAATGTCAGGGAGGGGGGAGAAAGTGTGATAAAATGATAATTAGTGTTAATCTGATACCATTGCCTAGCAACAGACCATAGGCTGTAATAAAGGAGTAATGGATTCTATTTTTATCCTCGCTTTCTTTCCGCCTCCTCCCTCCTTTGCCTTCTCTCCTCTGGACGAGAGAGAGAGAGAGAGAGAACAAGATATACCTCAGCTGTCTTGTCCAAAGTGGAAAGTGTTCTGATATCGACATGGTTCCATGTTGCATATTCACACGCCATATTTGGGCCCTTAGAAGTCTGGGGTTTCAAAAAAAATAAAATAAATAAATAATAGCCCTCGCGTGAATACAGGTGTACTGAGCAGCAGAAAGGAAAAAAAAAAAGGCACGTCACGTCGTGACAAAGCTAGCTTTAGATCTGGCGCTGAATGGGGCCGTGTTTCATTTGTTCCTGGCGCGTATTATCATTTCAAAGAGCCGGTTCCTTTTCACTACGAACGGTTTGAGCCTCCACACAGAAGGTGTGATGTTTTGATAGCGTGTTGACGTCGACGGCCATCTTGTGTTTCCGTACGCCGAGGCACCCCGTGATTGGATGGAGGGCCTTGTTAAATGGAGTGTGCGCTGCTGAATCCCGAAAAAGAAAAACACTTCGGGGGAAAAATCGGTGCCGTTTTGCAGTCGAACGCGCTTTCAGATGCAGATGAGTCCTCGTCCTGATGAATAAGAATTTATATAAATCTGCCTCGCGTGTCGTGTCTTTGCAAAGTCGAATTATACGCGTGATCGATTAAGGGGCCGTTATTGCGTCCCGTGAACGACTGCCGTCGCCGTCTGAGAATTAAAAGTGAGAAGGGGAACAGCGGGGGGTGATATTGAACGCATCAGCGTTTATGAATCTCGGTAAATAGTAGCGGTGGGGAAGAAAAAATAGAGAGAAAAAAAAAAACCGCTGACGCATGTGTGAGAGCGCTGCCGTGTTGCTCGCTCACTCACCTCGCAATTAAAATGGCTTCGACATTCGCGAGCCATTCTCAAATTCCCTGGACAAAATCATAAAGGGAAGAAAATGCTGATGAATTAAGACAGCCTTAATTAAATCTGGAATGACAAATCAAGTTCATTAATGCGACCGCTGACACTCGGGTCACTTTAATGTGCCACTTCTTCTTCCTCCTCCTCCTCCTTCTCCTCCTCCTCCCCCCCCCCCCCTTTTGCGGGGTGCGTTTTGTGAATCGCTTATAATTTTTATCTTTTGACATCTGCTTCCTGCTCGCTATTAACGGCTCCTTTGTTCGTGGTAATGAACACGGCGCACATTGTTCTCCGTAAACTCCGGCTTCTCCCCCACTTTAAAAGTTCTCCTATGGAAATAATGGCAGTGAGACCTCTCGACTCATTGTGAGCAAATAGGTGTTCGGGGGCTGTTTCAGGGTTTTGGAAGGCACTTGTGGGTGGACGTGCGCGGGCGTCTTGCGCATGGGGCGGCCGCGTTTCAAACCCAATGACGTCTTGATTCCCTTCGAGTGCCAATCAGAGGAAAGGCACTTCTGGGGTTACAAGCTGATTACTTCCCTGAAGGACCTTAACAGGCAGAAAGAGAGAGAGAGAGAGAGAGAGAGAGAGAGAAGGAGAACGAGAAAGAGAGAGAGTTAAGATCCACAAATTAAGATGCACCCTCCCTCTTTTTCTCACTCTGTCTGTCTGTCTGTCTCTCTGTCTGTCTCTGTTCTGCTGCTTTTGCATGTACAATACGTTCAGATCCTCCGAGATAGGTCCATCAGTGAAGTTCATTACAGCTCGTCGCGCGCTGGGGGTGATTACGAGCTTTAATAACTAGCAATTACTGCAAGGCTGCTTTTGTGCTGCCCACGTGTATTTTTTCGGAGACGCCTGATTGCTCTCATCAAAGCCTGCAACATAGCACGACGTCTAAATCCAGCCTGGCGACGACGTACGCCTCACACATACACACACGTGATATTTACATGGGTAATGATCTAAATGTTTGCTGTTGTTTTTTTGTTTTTCTTCCCTTAATGTATATAAACGAGCCACGGATTGCTTCGGTCCCAAAGACAATTTGAAGGAATTTGTGAAAGACGCACCTGCAGTCCCCCGTATGTACAGGATTCATCACCGACTGCGTTCAGAGCCCAAGGTTCGGATGTGAACACTGACGGGCGACTATTGTAAACAGAGTATTTTGTCTGTTCGGATTTAGAGATAGCGTGGTCTCTAGACGCGTCTCGAGGAGGGTGAAAAGACTTTCATTTCTTCACCTGCTTGTTCCACCCACGCGATGACTATTTACAGAAATGATGTTGTTATCCTTGATGAAGACGTGTGCTTCTACATAGTCGTGGTGCAATTAAAGCCAGACAATATGTGCTGTTAATGAGAATTATAAAGCAATTAAGTCACAAAGGACATTTTGAGAAATAAATAAATAAACAAGTCAAGGTTGGAAATGACTTCTGATATGATATTATATTATATGTCGTATGTTTAATTAAACAGATTCCTCCTGTATTCAGTGTCCGTGCAAACCGTGCCCCATTTCGACGGCAAAATGAGTATTGTTATGCCAATTTATTTTGTAATAATGTGCTCTCGGGTGGCTTTAATTACATAACTGTCAGGTCTACAACCAAACTCGTTAACCAGAGAGAGAGAAGAAAAAAACGAAAAAAAACACTACCGATGACTGAAATTGAAAAAAATCTCTCGCAATCTCCCAATAAGCCCCGTGACATTTTGGAGCTAAGCCCACTTCTACGCCGCCGCATCTTCTTGCCGTACTCTCGGCTCCTGAACCGATTGGTTTGACAGAGCAAATAAACTTTTCCCTAACACTATGTTTGATCTCTTTGTTATAAATCCGTGGCCTCTCAATTTGTGCCAGCGCTGCTGTGGAGAAATGTTTGTTTCTCCTCCTCGTGGAAAGTGTTCTCGTTCTTCGTAACCTCTGTGAACTTCATAAGCTGGAATCTGACCTTCTATAGGAGGACGACGCCATCCTGTTTATGATTTAACATAAAACTCGGGATTGTTATAAATATCGGTGCTTGGCAGGCAACATCAGAGATCTGTTCCGATGTTACCATGGCAGCGACAGACAGGTCAACTTAGCCTGCTGCTGAAATCCTCAGCGAGAGGGAGCGTTTTCTTTTTTTTCTTTCTTTCTTTCTTTCCTGTAATAACAACAAGAACTCATTAGATTTCTTTCTTAAAACGTCTCCAAAACGTGTCTCAAACTCGTTCCGACTTCTCTGGAACAATAAGTTCTCACGCTTTTGTGTAACTCGGATTTCCATCAGGAGCGCATTTTGTTTTCATTTTTTTAAATGTTGTGTGTTGTTTTTTTTTTTGTTTTTTTTCAAAAGCGATCTTACAACGCTCGATCGCATTTACTCTGTGCTTAAAAGGTTACAGTAAAAAGTGCTGAATTATTTAAGAGAGCCTGAGCATTCCTCCCTCTTCCTAATCTTCTTCCTCCTCCTTCTCGGATACGGTGTCTCTCTCTCTCTCTCTCTCTCTCTCTCTCTCTCTCTCTTTTTCTCTCTCCCCCAGGAGGGCCTCCACAGAGAAACCGAACGGTGCCACACCTCGATCCCCCGGCGCTCCAGAGTCATAAAACATTCAGTGGATGCCAGCGAGCACACAGGGGATTGTACCTGTTCGTTCAGGAGCGGGCAAACAGCTCGAGAAGTGGCCAGGCTTGGGACGCAGCGCATCAATCTTTCATACCCTCACGTGTCAGCAGTTTTTTTGGACAATGCTGCTCTGTTTGTCTCTCGACGGTGGAAAATTATTGGCGCTGGGGCTGCAGGTGGGAGACAATGAGGTACATAAAAACCCGAGATGTCTGCTTTAATATCCGGCACCAGTGTGTACAATCGCTGTGTTTGGAGTGACCACAATACATACACTGCCCATCCTAAAATATAGTAATGAAATAAAGTATATAATATGATATATTTCACGTGTTTATTATTTTTTTTATTTTGATGATTATGTCTTACAGCTAATGAAAACCCCAAAATTTCGTATCTACGAAAATATGCTTTAAAAGTTCAATATCCGAGACTCATGGTGTGACACTCTAATCACCTAATTAACTCAAAACACCTGGAAAGGTTTCCTGAGGCTTTAAATGGTCTCTCAGTCTGGTTCAGAAGGGCTACACCATAATGGGGAAGACTGCTGACTTGACATTTGTCCATAAGATGATCATTGACACCCTGCACATGGAGGGTAAGACACAAAAGATTGAATGAAAGGTAAAAATGTGGGAGAAAAAGCTGCACAAGCAACAGGGATAACCACAGCCTTGAGAAGATTGTGAAACGAAGCCCGTTCGACAAATTGGGGAGATTCACAAGGAGTGTGGACTGCAGCTGGAGTCAGTGCTTCAAGAGCCACCACACACAGACGTATCCAGGACATGGGCTACAACTGTCGCATTCCTT
>JAOVVB010000049.1:7188671-7202243 GCA_028570985.1 Heterobranchus longifilis
AAGGTGTATAATTAAGAAATATTTTGCTTCACCAACATTTTTCCTTCTGCAGCTGGCGGAACTGACTATCTAGCAGAGCTGGTGACCGACAGTTAGTGTAATTACCGGGGTGGAAGTAGTTTTAAATTCTTACTGGTACTATTTAGCCAAAGGGTGAGAAGATTAAACCATGGTGGTTGATAGTCTTGAGAAACTTATAAAATTTATTTTATATTTTAACTTATTTCAATTTAGAATATCAGCTAACTTTTGGGGTTCTGGGTTAAATCTCAAATAGCTTTAAATGGAAACCTTGCTATGTTGGTTGAACAATCCCTTGTTTCAAACACCAAGTAGTGCCCTATATCAGGTGTTAGAGAGGGATTTGGGATTCGGCCTTGTGTGAGAAGTTAGCTAGCTTTATAGATTGTGTTAAACGTGAACAAAACAACAAGGACGGTTCAGAGGCAATTCGGAACGACTTCAAAGCAATTAGTACTGAAGACTACCTACTTTCACCCGTGATCTGCCTGACAGTTATTGCAATTAATATCATTAATATTGTTAGAACACCTGAGGGATTCATATAGATTAACATCCCAGTGCTGTTATACACTACTGTATATCACTAATCGTGGAATGGCTCTCGTCTAATCAGATTACTCGGGCGGAACTAACTGTTGTATAATGTAGTGTATTACACATTTTACAAACATTCTGCAGTCTAATTGATCTTAAAGATGTGTTGTTATTTACAAAGATGTTCAATCAGTGTCTATGTTAGGAAATGGTCAGTTAGTTTCCCACTAGGGGACGGTTTTCAGGACAGAGGACACGCTGCCTTTTTCTGTCTGTTACCTCCCATCGAAAAAAAAAAAAAGAAAAAAAAAGTCACCCATGGCTGGGGGAGTCCAAAGAGTTAGATTGAACATACTGTCATTGAGGGAGGGAGGAAGGGAGGGAGGACGGGTGTCATACTCTCTTTCCCCCATCAATCATCACAGATAAAAGCCCATCATGGTTGTCTGTAAGCTCACGCAGGTGGAAATGGGCAGATTCTTCCAAGCATGTTATGTCGCCCCTTGAGGTTGCATGAGCGGCAGTTTGGAAAGTTGTTTTGGGTTTGAAGAACGCACAGTCTTTGACCTTTGCTGGTAGGTAGACAGCGAAGAGCTGTTCGGTAGATGGGAATTGGCCCTGACTAAATAAGGGAGAAGAACGAGATGTGAAGGTGATGAGAGGATGATGATGAGGATTATAACTGTGATAATATAAAGAATAACAGGAACTAACCTGTATTGTGGACGTTTCAATATTGTTCAATTGTAGTGTGTAGTGTTTTATAAATTACAAATCTACCACCTCCAGGGTCGAGGGTTCGATTCCCACCTCATGGTTTGGGTGCATGGGGTTTGCATGTTCTTCCCGTGCTTGGTGGGTTTCCTCAGGGAACTCTGGTTTCCTCACACAGTCCAAAGACATGCAAACTAGGTTAATTGGCGTTCCCAAATTGCCTGTAGTGTGTGCGTGTGTGCGTGTGTGAATGAACAACTGAATGAATGAATGATTAGCAAACTGCTGTATATACAAGGACTAAGCACTTCTGAATGGTAACAGTTTTTTTTAAGCATGCGTGTCCACCCCATCATTAATCATGAATTATTTTCCTATCACACAATTTCCCTAACAGCATTTACCTAAATCTATCCAATAATGGAAACTTAAGCACTTTTGTAAGTCGCTCTGGATAAGAGCATCTGCCAAATGCCTAAATGTAAATGTAAGTGGTTTATTCCTTACTTGATACAGCAGGTATGTGTGCACCTGGCAGATTTTTCTCCTAGTTGTGTAATCAAATATAATCCCCTTATTGTGTCGAACTTGTAATTGAAGTTGTCCTTAATTTCCCAAGTTGTATGAAGCAAAAGTGCATCCTGCCCTTGCAATTCTCATAGAACAGAGAGCAGAGTGTCTGACTTTGCACTACCTCGCCGGTCAGCCCCCCAAATACTTGCCTTTGCTTTCAGCCCCAGATAAAATAGATGTTGTGTTCCCGCTTACGCAGCACCTCGGTGGCTCTATGTGGAGCACACAGCAAATGCCTCCAGGTGCGTCCTCCCACACTGCAGTCAGCACATGCTGTATTCTCGCACTCAACACAATGCACTTAGGACTTGTGCTTAATAATAAGGACTACTCCAGACACATAAGAAGTGGAGAGGGGACATAACACCCTGAGACAGAACAAAAAGTTGTGAAGTAGGAGCAGCTTCTAAAGTTGGTGAAATTATTCAGCTATATATGTATAATGTCTAACAATATGGACTCGTATCACAGGTAGGGGGTGATTTCTGAGATTTTACTGGTGCTCAGAACCAGTCAGTCAACATTACCTAACATGCTGCAGTCGAATCAGTACAGAGGTTTGGGAAACACACTAACAAGTCCAAAAACACAAGAGACCACGACAAATAAAATAAAAAAAATGCAACAAAAACCAAAAATGCAGTAAAACCAAAAACACAACAAGAAGAAATTTAGAAACAAACAAGAGAAAAAAACAACAAAATCAACTCAAGAAGTGCAAGACAGAAAAAACACCACAGCAAATCATAAGACTCAACAACAAAACCAAGTCAGAAAACAACAAATTTAAAAACGCTACAAACATCAATACCACAACATTAATTTAAAAAACACAACAAAGCCATTACAAATACAATAAAGACAGCAAAACCAAACAAAATCAACCCGACAAAGAAAAACACAACAGCAGTTCAGAAAACAACAAAATGAAACAAACAAACAAACAAACAAAAAACATCAAAACCATAGTGGAAAACACAACAAAACCAAAAAAATACAAATTAGAAAACTCTACAAGACAAAGACACCACAAAACCAACAAACCTGATGACCTGAAAAAAAAAAAACAGCAGATCTACGAAAAAGTCAACAAACCCAAGACCTAATAAACAACAATTTAAAAAGCACAACAAAACAAACACACAAACAACAAAGCCAACACAACCAAATAAAAACAACCTGACAGAGAAAAAAAAAATAGCAAATTGGAAAACACAAGAAAATTTACCAAAAAAAGAATCACAACAAAAATTAGAATACAGCAAAAAACACAACCAAGTGGTAAAAATAACAAAACCCAAATTATATAACTGAACGGGGGGGGGGGGGGGGGGGGGTGGGGTAGGGCAATTCTAAAAAAAAAAAAAATGCAATAAAACTAAGAAAAATAAAAGGAAAATGCTTATGACTTGCACTTTGCCATTCTGTAATATAGTTATTTAGCCTAGGAGAGTTTTTTTCTGGAAGATCCTAGTATCCGTTAGATGGGTTTTTAGTGTTCATATTGTGTTCATGTTAATTGGTATTAACATGTTGGATAAGTTGGATTAATAAACCATAAATAAAATGTTAACAGGTTTCTCATTATCTCTTACTGTAAGCATCCTCCAGGTCTCTCTGGTGTCTCAGACCGATGCGTGCTGTAACACACAGCAACCTGCACGCGCTGGTAAAGTTGGTTCAGTAAGGACTTACTGTTTCCATTCCGAGGGAAAGTTGGTGTGTTTCTAAGTTTGCTGTCATATTGTTGGCTTGAGTTTGTTAACACTTTTTCCACTGTACAACACTGATTTCTTTCTTGCCTTTTCCAAGCTGTTGGCAAATCTTCCTGTCTAGTTTAGTTAACCAATTCTAGTCCAATTACTGACAGATTTCAGATTCCCTTCCCTTCGCATCACCCTGAATCGTCGTTTCATTTCACGTGCCATGAGTGTTGCACTTGATCCCTACGGACTCACACAGAGAGAGAAAGAGAGCGACTGAGTCTTGAGATCGGCAGCTTTCGCATTTCCTTCAATCCTAAGGATTAACCTTCTGACTGGTGTTATAACCCGAGTTACGGGAAAGAAAAGACAACCAGTTCAGCTCCTATTTCGTGCTTCTTCTTGTTTTTTTTTCTTAAGAATTTCTCCAGCTATCAAAGTATATTATCCTAATGTGCCATGATGGCAAAGGCCCACCTCACTCTCTGACATCTTAGCAAACGGCGAATCATTCCATCACTCTCCATGTCTCTCAAATAACAGCGGATAACATTTTAATCAAGGCTAATCAAATGACAGGGAGAGTCCGTGTCAAGAACGGCTCCGTCGCGGAGCTCTTGAACCAGGGAGAATAAATGTCACCTTGCTCATTTGTCCTCGACATTTCAGGTTCTCATTAATGTTCTTTATCTGGGTTTAAAACAAACATCAAACGTTGAACTTTGTCTTTTTGAAGTGGAGGCTTGTGGCGTTCCTTCCCAGCGGCGTGTGGATTTAACAAAGTGTTTCTCATTTCAATATGCACTGACGGTACGGAAAGAAACGGATCAGGTTAAAAACATAAAGGCGTGTCTTGCTGTGTAATTCGGTTCGAATTTCTTTATAAATACTGAATCACGCACAGGACTTACACGCACAGAAACTGCGCATCTTAAAGGACCACCTACATTTCTTTTTTAAGTCGAGAAAAACCAAGATAAATTCTGGAAAGCAGATGGAAAGGAGGGAAGGGAAGGAAAGGAGGAAGGCAGGAATTGAACTAAATAAAGGAAGTCAAAAAAAAGAAAGGAAGTCAAAGAATGTCAAATAAAGAAAAAAAGGAAAAATCTAAGGAAGGAAGAAAAGAATGAGATCAAAGAAGGAAAGGCAAGAAACAGAAGGAAAGAAGGAAGGAAAGAAGATAGGAAAGGAAGGAAGGAAGGGAAGGGGGAGAAGAAAGAAAGAGAAAGGGAAAAGGAAGGGAAAAAAGAAAAGGAAGGAAGGGAAGAAAGGGAAAGAATGAAAGAAAGAAAATGAAAAAGGAAGGAAAGGAAGGAAAGAAAAGGAAAGAGAGAGAAAATGAAGGAAGAAGATAAAGAAAAGGAATTTGGCTAGTAATTATCATGTGAGCGATTTATCTAGCCACACATAAAAAAAGAAAAAGCAGACATTATTTTCTTTATTCTTCACAAACACCTCTGGACACACTCGAGAAGTTTCTATATTTAAATGCATGAGCTTCAGTGTGTGAGCGTTATTAACCGGAGTCATTGTCTGTGATCACGGAGCGCTAATCAAAGTAGAAGGCTGTGACAGCTGAACATGTCCGCTTTCATGAAAATCACTTCACGACAGCGGCTGAACATTAATGAATGATTTAACTTAATAACAGGAAGGAGAGGGAGGGGAAAAATACTTCTCCATGGGCCGAGTGATTAATCAGTTTGGATAGTGAACAGCTTTTACCAAGCTGCATTAGCGAAAGCTATTTTAGGGACGCTAGGCCTATGTTCCCCCCCTCCCACTTCTTCGAACGCCTCCGCAATTAATCAAACATAAACAACAGCAGGACAAAGGAATGGGGAGGGTGCGTGAGGATGAGCCCTGATTAGCTTCTGACAGCTAACTGCCTACTTCTGGTCTCTCTTTCACTATCGCAGCAGAAGACAGAAATGGAATTGCAGATTAAGGGTGTTGCAGGGGGTTTTTTTGTTGTTTTTTTAGAAAGTGTGAGAGAAGGCAATCTCGAAAAAAAGGGATTTTGTTGTGCATTTTTAATGTTGTTTTTTTAATTAATCGCTTTGTGTATGGTAGTGAAAGGTTGACTTGTTTTTATAGATTTATAAAACTGATTATCGGCAACATTCCCAAAATTTAGCAGAAATGAATATTTTTATTATTAATAATTATAATAGGCGTTCAAGTCAACTGGGATTTGAAATTTTTTATTTCTCTTGAATGAAGGCATAAAATCATGAGACGTGAGACTTCAACAGTACAACAGTCACAGTACAGTTGATGAGATTCTTATCCACAGTAAAAACGTTTTAAAGAAGGCCGAACGTACATGAATGACGATCCCGTCGTTCCCGTGAACATTCATTGACTTGTCACTGGCTTGCAGAAGTCTGTAGAAACTGTACACACAATCATTTGCACATTACAGGAACTCGCCTCCGTATTATTGCCACATCCCCATTACAGTCATCACCTCGCTCCAAGTCATTTCCGCATGTTTGGGCCATTAAATGAGTTCCCGGGAGGCCAGCGTTTCAGACGTGAAGCAGGCAGTCTGGTCATGGCTCCGACATACTGAGAAAACGTTCTACCTTGATGGTGTCCAAGCACTAGTGAAACACTGGGATAAATGCATTAGTGTAGCAGGAGATTATACAGAGAAATAAAGTGAGTTTTCTACACTCTTTCTGTTACTCTTTGCAATTAAAAGTCCCAGTGTGACTTGAATGCCCCAAATAATAATAATAATAATAATAATAATAATAATAATAATAATAATAATATCTGGGAACCTCTTTGGACACCATTTAAAAATATTTCTTGACTTTATATTCAGTGACTCAGCATTCATGATAAAGATACTGGAATGGATGGAGTACCGTTCCCTTCAGTACCTCAGTTTCCCATCCAAATACTTTACTTGTGAAAGTACTATAGGAGAAATTCCCTGGAAATTGTGTTAATAATCACACATTTTGGTTTGATGTTACTGAAAGGCTGAAAGTTTTCCATTGTAGTCACTGAGAATATTATCCAAATGATTGTTAATCATGACTCATGATTGTTAATCTAAACACTGCGTTTAACCAAACAGTTTTATGTTAGTATGGGATTTTGGGATCCTGAAGTCCAAATTTGGATATGGAAAGAACAAAATGTGTGACTGTAAGTTTGTTACTGTGCCATGACATACAGTACAATGGGCATTTACATGCAAGATATTCATTGCATGTGGCATGTGTTATAGCCCTTATTATATTGTAAAAATATAATGCAATATATAAAATAATACATTTCCATATATAGGAAACTAGTGCTTATATTTATTCATATATTGCAATATGACTTTTACTATGTCGGTGTGCTTTGTTTAATGCCTTTAAAGTCCATTTTGTTCAAACTACATTAACATATAAGCATATTGTAAAAAGAAATTAAAAGAATATATATTCAATAGAATTCAATATATTATGTATATGTATTGGAAGAATATTGTTGAATATAGAACTACATTCATTTAAGATATACATTTGAATATATTTTAATATATTTCTCTATGTATTTTTCAATATATTGTAGTATATTTATACAATATATTATTCTGTATATTGTGAATATATTTTTGAATATGAATATCTTTTTTTCTGTTAATTATTAGTTAGTATCAGATAGTGTAGCAAAGAGGAATATTAACATTATAATTTATTTTTTCAATTTACCAGTAGATCAGAACACTAAATAATTTAACATATTGACATCTAATATATAGAGAAATATATTTTCTTTGTGTAAGGGAGCTGGATCTTGAGCACTGGACAAGTGGAGGTAGTCAAGCCGTGGTGGAGAGCCCGAAGATGCTTGACTGCCATAAAATGATGCAGATGCTCAAGGAATGCCAGGGGTGGTTGAACAATGTTAGTTCTCCCATTATGAAATGGGATACTATTGTTCTTTGTTTTAACTAACCAAGTAAACGACACACTAGAGAAGTCCACACTAAAGGACAGTTGGATGAGGTGAGGTGACCTTATGATATTTACTGGGGCGAGTGTCACTGAATAAGCAGGTTCAGACAGAGGGGTGGTTGATGTCTGAGGAAAGGCAGAGGGTCATTTTAACAGACCAAGATCAGTGCTATTTTCAGGTCTAACCTTGAACCTTGTGTTATCCGCTTATTATCCGCTCTTGGGTAAAGACTTACACAACACAAAGAAGACACAGGTGGCTAAATGTGCACTATATCGCCAAAAGGACAGTATGTGGATAGCCAACCTTTATTCTCTTATGTGTTGCTAGAGGTTGAAAGTGCCCAACTGTATACAGTGTCTATGTACAGTCTGCCCTTGCATTACAATTTTCCTTCAATGGAACTTAAAAGCCCAAATCTCCAGCTTGAAGATGTCCACTGATCACAAACTGAGGTCCATGAAAACATGGTTTGCCAAATGTTGGAGTGGAAGTACTTGAAATGTACTTGAAGTACATTTGGTATGTGCTAGAACTCCACATGTAGCTCTCCCAGGCCTACATGGCTTATTATCAGTTCTTTCTGTCACAGAATCAAAAGTAGGGAAATGTGTATAAAATGTGTGAGAAAATATGTATGAATCATAATGATCAGATTGTCCCTGATGACCAAGCCGAAGACAATGGTGGCAAGGGAAAACTCCCTGAGATGGCAACAGGAAGAAACTTGGAGAGGAACCAGACTCAACAGGGAACACAACCTCATTTTGGTGATAGCAGGGATTGGTCTTCGGTCATAGTGTGTGTTAGGAGGCTGGAAGTTTAATATAACAGAAGAGTTTCTGTTACTGGAGGTTCAAGTACAAAACTGTAGGAAATTCCAGTCCTGAACTATTGAGCAACTGCAGTCACAAATCCTCTGAGAACAGCAGTCTGCATCAGCCGAGTCCAGGACCGTCTTCAAGCAGACCACACGGGGCCTCCATGCAACGAGATCTCCAACCAGAAGCAGGGCAAAAGAATGGACCAGACAGGTCCAGAGGGCAGAGGAGGTCTGGCTCATTGGGAGAAGGATCTGGATAACTAAAGCTCTTGTGGCTGAATAAACAAAAATCCCCATAGTCAAGCTGCAAAGTCTAGTGGAAAGCCTTCCCAGAAGAATGTAGCTTATTATAATTGGAACTAAATCTACAGTAGGATGGTATATACAGCCTCATACTGCAGTATGTCTATGTTTCAAATGCAGTAAAATGTTTAAATACATAAAACTTGCTTGTGTTTAAACATGGTTGTCTACAGTAGATGTTATTGAAAACCTCCAGTCTCCAGTGAAACTAGATATGAATTACACTCAGACAATTTGCATAATCTGAATGCTGCTTAAGTAATTATGTAGCCGAAGCATGAATACGCATAACTATCTCCGCATAAATATTGACGTAACTTTTGGACCCTGAGCATGGCCTCTCTAAATACACCAAAAACGCAGGCACGGAGGACAGGCACCAGGACCGAGAAGGAACGTACTGTACAAGTGCAGACAAACAGGATCTCAGACAGTCTTTCCAGTTTTATTACATTAATGCATTTCTTATCCTTTAAGAGATGTTTTTTTTATCTTCAAGAACTGATTGTTATCCTAGACTTAAGTGATTTTTTTTCCCCACTGGATGGAAAAACCCGCCACGCTTCTTCATTATACATCTACATATTGCTTTTAAATGGAATGCAATTCAAAAGTAATGGAATATAATTACACTTTGTGGCCGAGCTTGAATAATCGTTGGGATTTTTTCCTGCTCATTATCACACTAGTCAGATAATTGGAATGCATTGTGAAAGCAAACCATCTCGTGTTTTTCTTTTTTGTTGTTTTTTTTTCAAGATGGAAACCTGACCCAAGTTTGCTACAGTCAACATCAACAAAGTGCAAGCAGGGTTCTTTACACTTGACATGCCTCGAATGCTGTCAGCACCGCTTCCCTCAGCCCGTTTCTCATCTTACCGCTCTGCAATTACGTGTCTGGCAGGGCCACGCAAATCAAACCTGAAGGTTTTATTGGCTTTCATTGCCTGGCTTATAACCTTGACCATTTTCATTCTAATCCTACCAAGACACACTGCTTTATTTGTGACTTCCGATGCCACTTCGACAACTGGATGTAACGCTAGCAGGGTAAAAAAAACAACCTTTTGATACCGTTACGGCAGCAGACTCCAAACACCCCCCTCTGCTCATTGCTCTACACACACTGAAGGCTTTGAGTAATGTGATCCTTGCCAGCGGTGTCCCTTTTTAATTGCTCAGATTCCCTTTTTCCCCGTCGGCCCGTGTGCATACAATGGATGAGACGGAGGCTGGTGCAGGGCTGACTCCCCAAGCATTAATCATCTCTGTCTGCAGGAGCCGCTGAGACAGCCAGGATCTGGGGTCGAGGTTGCTTGACAACAGCATGCAGGACTTCCAAATGTTATCTCCCCGACACACCAGCCACCTGACAGGAGGAGAGGTCCCTTCTGGTGAAGCTAGCCTAGCCAGCTAAACCTGATAATCTAGCCTCTCCTCCTGAGGGGATAAATTCATAACTGAGAGCAATAATTTCCTTGTTTATTCACCTGGGGCGTTCATTGTGTTGTTTCTCTTTGGCTGTACGCGAGTAAAGCCGAGCGGTCAGATCAATTGCTGGATGACTCAGTAGCAGGCTGCTGTTTTGTTTGCTGAGTATTCCGCTTGGCTCCGAAAGAATGTAGCCATGTAATTAATGGGTGAAAATGGTCTCATTTTATATGCCGGAGCGTGTCTGAGAATAGCACCAAAGGCTTTAATGACGCTAAATTAAAAGTGACACCCGGCCCGGCGTACTCTTGGTATTGAACTCGATCCCACTCCATAACATTTCACAAAGGATCAGGTGCCATATTGTTGACACATCTGACAGTATTTAAACGCAGACACCAGATAAACAAACAATTTGACACGGACCGATTTCTGCCAGATACCATCATGAGCTCATTTTGACATCTTAACGTGAAGTGTTACAATCCATTAGCCTCGTAACAAAAGATGGCCAGCGATGCCATGCTAACATCTCGCTCATCATGTGAGGGTAATTATCTCCCTTAATTGTTACCGACCCATCAGGATGGGACTCGTGCGCTTTGCTGCCAGGGAGGATGATTTTGTCGGCCCGAAGCATAGGTCCATTTGCTGTTTTCCTTACCTGGTGGACCGTTTTTTTGACGTGCTTCCTGATGAATGCCACTGTGTAGCTCGGGTTTCTGCCTTGCTTGGCTTCCACAAATGTGCTGTCAGTTTAGTGTTTGCTCTGCTGTCTGCCTCTGAATGCAGCTGCATCTCCCCCTCCAGCACCTCCTCCCCTCTGTCACTGGACCAGTTTATTATCAGTTTGCTGTTGTCGGTGCCAAGAAAGAGGCTAGAAACTAGCACAGTCTGCGAGAAGGACAGGAGAAAACCATTAACCGATCCATTATCACCCTGCTTCTCGAGTCCTTAAATTTGCTGATATTGCATGCCTCTTGTTTAATGATGGCCTGTATCGGATGTAAGGCTGATCTGTTTGAGTTGTGCGTTACGAAGAGAAAATTGAAGAAGATTCTCATTTCCAGTTCCACAGCTGAACACGGCATCGCATCATCCCAGGAATACTATACAAGGAAAAATAAAATCAATTCTAATTCCCTGCTATCTCACCATCATTCAATAGGAGGAGGTATCATTCGAACTGCAAAAGCTGCATTCTGTCAGAGCCCTAACTCTGGCGGCAATCAATAGCACGTCTACACGGCATCCTTCAAAAGAACCTTCGGAGCTCTTCGCATACTGTATCCGAACCAGTTACCAGCAGAGATCTGGTTATACCCAGCCATAAGAACGATTGTTTCTCATCTCCTTGTTCTCGTTCTTGTTCTTTCTGTCTTGATTTTCTCTCTGTATGGTTTCTCTCTGGGGCAAGAAAGAGCTGTAGTCAGGCCCAGGATGTGGGTGTCCTGCTGTTGTGTGATTGTGCGCCCACCGGGGTGAGTCAGTGCAGGGCTCGGTGTATAAAGCTCCCTGCTCCTTCTCTCGCCCACACATCATGCAGCTCAGCCACCCAACTCCATCCAGCATCATCTTCCCCTTTGCACGCCTTACAAAAGGCTAACACGGTGATAAAAATACATACATACATGCCAGTGTATCTTTCCAGTTCTCTATACTTCTGATGCTCTTTTTGTAATTCTCTGTGACGTGCCTAGTATGTCTCGTTCGTCTTCCTCACTTCCTGGGCCTCGTTAATAACCCTCCCCTAAAAATGTCCTTTACCGTGGTGTTACATATTATTCCATTATTATTTCATAGGGTCTAATGATCAAAGTTAAATATAGTGTGCCAGCAGGCAGAACTAAATACTCGTATGCTTTCTAGATGTGTCCGAGCTCATATTCTTTAAGCGGTCCGAGCGGCTCCTCTCGGCTCTAAATGAAATGATTTGCCTCGGCAGAATGTTATGTGGATGAGGCCCTGACACGAGCGCAAAAGGGGTCAGTGCTGAAAACAGATAAACCCCCCGCAGGCAGTATTTAAAGCCATAGGTGCAAGCAGACGCTCGGATGAATGTGAATGATGAGGGTCAATTGCCTAGTGAAATGTGGCTTCAGGGGACCAATAAAGTTGGAATTTTTTCGAAGGTGAAGAAAAAAAAAACACCACAAAAGCCATCTGTGGTTTGGAGAAGGGGAGAGGGGATCATAAGCGAAACAGATTGTTCCACTAAATCTAAAGCCAAATTGAGCTGGTTTTTAGTGTTACCAGGAGAAATCTGGCAGCTACCTCCCTGCACACTAATATACAGATAAACAAGCAGGCAAAGTGTAAAATGATTTAGTAGATATAGATAGGTATAGATGCATGATGCGTATGGAAGATATATGACCCGGACACGTGCACAACCCTGAAAGATGATCACGTGTCACGATGGAAGGTGTGAAATACGCCGGATCGGGGTATATTGCAGGCACCCGGGAGAAGCCCCGGTGCTGGACGACGCGCGGATTTGCACTGTCATTCGAGGATCAGGGGAAATAATGGCGCGTACGGTTGCAGTCTATTGGACTGAGGCGGTAAAGCTGGCTGGCTGACCAACATGGCCCAGAGAGATAAGCCAAAAGCTGTCAAGTCCCATTGATTGTTGTATTGTTCTGGGCAAAAGGGATGTCTCCTTGAATGGATAGGGTTCATACCATGGCAACCTTACAGCACAGAGTAGAACAATACCTAAATTATAATTATGATATTGGCTTGGCTTGGTAGAGATGCATTAAAGCAGCACCAGATATGCCCTGGATCAATATGAGACCCATTCTGTCTAAAAGTACTGCGATATCAAACGTGACTGGTGCCAGGGCAAATAATTTACTGCAATAATCAATAGCTCGAAGTGTGTATTACATCACTACAATATTCACTCATTTTTGTCAGTTTCAATTTCCACTTTTCCTCTTTTTTTTCCCCCCCTCAAAGTTTTGTCCTCATGCCATGACCAAGGATTTTTTTTTTCTATCTGAAACCTTCTTTTGACTTCTTTGTCCAGAATTCTTTCTGATAATGACTATCGTGTGAAAACTAGAAGTGTAATGCAATGCCAATGTCTGTATCTGTTTATTGTGTCGAATATATGTACTGTATCTATTTTTAAAGTTAAACCCTAAGTGGGCAGTCCTTTCTATTTATAAGTTATGTTAAAAAAAAAAAAGAAAAGAAAGAAATGAATAGGTAGAAGTGCCAACATCGTCATCATGATCTGTAAATTCTGGCTCGGATTGTTTTTCAACTTCAGCTGCATCGCTCGAGTTCTGTCCTGTTCTCTGTTTTTTTAATCTCACATGTTCAATTTTTTCCTTTTTTTTTTTGCTAAATAGTTATTTTCTAAGGCGTCACGGTGGTGTAGTGGTTAGCACTGTCGCCGTTGCACCTCCAGGGTCCAGGTTCGATTCCCGGCCAGGCTCGATTCCTGGCTCTGTGTGCATGGAGTTTGCATGTTTTACCCGTGCTTGGTGGGTT
>JAOVVB010000049.1:7208024-7224070 GCA_028570985.1 Heterobranchus longifilis
CAATATTCCCAGCGACTGTTATGCACAAAAGATCACCAAAAATCTCATATGTAATCTTTATGTTATGAAAAGGAGCAATTTTACAACTAAACTGACAGACGTGCCTAATATCTTTACCGGATTGCATGCAAAGTGTTGCTTATTCATGCCTGCCTCCTTATATTGTGCTGTGATTGGCAGATTGAGCTGTCAATCATCTTAAAGGTTGGTTTACAATTGCCTGACTTTTGTGTAGCTGTTAATCGTGATAAAAGTGTTGGTGGTGATGCTTATAGCCCTTATAGCCTGCTTATATATTATATATCCTTATAGCCCTATATGCTTATAGCTGCTTTAAATCTATTGCTGGTGCGCACACAGATGAAGTTTGCAAAATATAGCTTTTCCTCCGGGGTCAGTTTTTGCCAGAATGCAGGCTAGTTGTGCTGATGTTATATTGAGCTCTACAATAGTTCTGAGTAATGCCAAGTCGTTCACTAAACTCGTGTTTTGCCATGTCACCAATTTCCTAATTTCAGTGCAGAAATATCAAACTATGAGTCAGTCCACGGGTAAAATACAAAGGGCTTGTGTTTCCCATGTGTGACTCACCTTCAGCGTTAGGAGTTACAGAATGCTGATTAGCGAACCTAGACTGAAGCAGAACTTAACAGAAACACACACACACACACACACACACACACACACAAACTCAATAAACAGCCTAACAGACATTCATGTAGGCTTAACTTCAGGCAAATCCCAAAGTATGGATTTAAAACGTCCCAAAGGAAAAATAAACATACATTGATTTGTCCGTTCATCTTTGAAGGTTCAGTTTCATAGTTTCCTTTTTTTTTTTTTTTTTTAAAAATGATTATTAAGCCATGCTGTGTCATGTTTTCATTTGTGTTTCGTGAAAACTGTGGCGGCTTGTAGGTGCTTTACCGTTGTTTCCTGTGTCTTCCACATAGTCTGTCTATACATGGTAAACTATTGTGTTGATTGGCTCTGTTGAGTGATGCGTATAGCCACACCCACCTTGATGGAAGAAACGCTAGATGCTGTGACCTAATCTGGCACGTAACTGCCATAACTTCACTTCTACTCAACATTTTCATTTCATTTATGGCACACATTTGACTTCAGACAAACAAACAACTACCGCCAAAGTTTCATTTAATTCTGTCTAGACAGTTTTGCGTGATGCTGTGACAAATTCTGGCTGGACAGACATACAGACAGACAAAGGTTAACTACTAGGTTTAAGAACAGTTTCAGGTCTTTCAATGTATGATATTGTAAAGGTATCATTAAAATGGCGAGTTCTGACCAAGGTACAGACAAAACCTTTCTTTTATTTATATAGATGATAGTGTGAATACTACAATGACTCCAGTTAGCTGGTTAGCAGCTAAGCGATGCACAGAAGAGAGCTAGCGGTTTAACACCTGCATTCCAGCTGTCATACAAATTGGCCACACACCTGATTATGTGTAATTTTATGGCTTAATGTAATTTTAAATAACTGATGAGCTACATACATTTTCACTGCATGCATTTGTTATTAATGAGAAACCTTTTTTTTGTTGTACTTTTCATTTTAACATGGAATGGGATTGACTTGCTTTTGGAGCCAGCGCTGCCCCTAGTGGACATTCAAGGAACTGCATATTTTGGCAATTGGCTTCATTTTTCAAGCAATTCCCTGGACTAAACTGAACAAGCCGGAAGAGACCAGGGCTCATGGAGAGAACATGTGAAGGCCAGCACAGACAGTAACCCGAGCTCAGGCTCAACCTGATGACCTTAGAGACGTAAAAATACAGAAAAATCAAATTATGGTTATGGTTTCAGTTTATATATTTGACAACGTTTTGAGTCAGTTCATTTATCTATACAATGACTGAGTGATTTCCAACAGGGTTTTAGTTTTCACTTGACACCATATCTTGCTTATGGATGGTAAAAACACCACGCTAAACCTTTTACCACTTACGAAAGTTCATTCTATTTTTCATCCTTTTAAAACACAAAACTCATATTATAGCAGCTCAGTAAATCTAGCATGACATTTTTTGGTAAAATATCATAGATGGGCAAAAGTTACCTAGTGTGAGCATTAAGTAGTTAACAGGACACTGATCTTGTATGAAGAAGCTGAAAAAATAATGACGAGTTTATCTTACCAGAAGAAATGTAGGCGTTAACAGGGGATGACGTACTGTATAGGGTATGGTTCTCGGAATTCACTCAAATTCCTTCGCATATAAGCTAACGTTAGCCACCATAGCATTTTAGCTAGGATATAGCTAAGCTTGCTTGTGGGTGGTAAATGAGTTAAGTAGGCATGTTCCAATCAACAGCCAGACTTAGATTAGTTTGTTCCACCCATTTGCGCATTTATAGATTAATCAGGCATTCAGGTGAAATCAGATCCTGCCATGATGGTGATGAAGAGAGCTTGCATAGTCGACCTTCGAAACCGCTCTTCAGGAAACCTACGGGTGATGTCACGGTGCGTTTATTTCCATACCCCAAAAGATGTCAGTATGTGGACTGGCTATACTAAATTGACCCTGGATGTGTAATAATAACAACCACACACACGCGCAGTGACTTATAAAGTGAAAGAGTGGACTAGGTGATTATAAAACCAGGATGTGTGAGAGTTTGATTCCAGTCTCTATTACCTAAAGAAGACCCGTCTGCAGAAACGCTAATAATTACAGCATGTAAACAACAAATCAAAGTAATAGCTGCTTCTTTCGCCCTGGTGGGGCCTGTGAATCATGCACACACACGCGCACACTCACACACATAAACCTCAGGTAATGGTCCTCCTGTCTGTCCATCTCCAGCTGGCATTGCTATTTATCGCTCTGCCTCGGCGTGCTGATTAGGTTGCCGCTCATTCCTTCTTATTTACAGCCTTTAAGCATCTTGTAAGCTTTGGATTTTTTTTAAATATAATTCCTAATCACCGAGGTTTTCTTTTGAAACATTTTTTCTTTCTTTTATAAGCATCACTCTCAAAAATATTAGCAACAGGCTTCACCTGTATCTTTAATTTGAATCCATGAACCACATGCCAAAACTGTTCCTCTACATCCTGATAAGCTAATGATAGTCATTGTGCACATGTGGGTTACTTGTACAGCAAATTGAATCAATCAGCGGCCACAGACATGAATTTCAAGTGATGGACAGATGATTTGACGTGATTTTTTTTTTCAATTGGCTCATGATCTTTGTAGGCCATGGTGCAAGGCTTTAAGGCAAAAAAAAAAGAAAAAAGAAATGATACATTTATGAAATGCACTAGTAAAATAGCAACTGCATGATCGGTTTAGTAGTCATTGAATTTGTTACATATTCACTTACATTGCTTTTACATATGAGATCCTGTTTTCAGGTGATTTAAAGGTGACTTGTTATTGAAAATTCACTTTTGTTCATCTTCACGCATTCAGGTGGGTGTCCCTCGTGCGTGTAAAAAAAAAAAGTTGTCCTTTTCCATGTTTCTCCTATTGTGACATCATATAAGAAGATACTGTACCCCCCTGCCTGTTGCCCAGCTCTGCTGTTATCTGGAGGGGCGTGGCTCAGCGGGAGCTCATGTTTGGAAGAGGAGTGAACCATAAGGAGTCTGAGATTTAAAAAAAAAAAGGCCTTATCTGAGGGGTATTTCAGCTGGAGCATTAAAACACACTTTGGAGGACCTCTGTGACCTGCATTAACTTGTTTAATAAATGGGATCTTTAATGCATACATACATACACACACATTCTTCTACTCTAAATATTCCTCTTTCTAAAACCTGGTTTAAAATTTTAACATCAATAATTTTCATTGTCAAGCATGTCATAATACGTTCAACTCCTATTATACATATTAACAATGACAAAACAGTTCACTTTAATAGGAACACCAGGATAACCGTTTAAGTGTTCTTCTTCTGCTAATAATGTGGCAGCAGAAAAATGCACACAGGGTACGAGCCTTAGTTAATGTTCACATCATATATAATAATGAGGAGAAATTAGGCGTGATTTTGACCGTGGCATGGATGCCTGTGCCAGTCTTGTGCTTTTTCGAAACTGTTGGTCTCCAGTGATTTTGACACACAACAGTCTCTAGAGTTTACACAGGATTGGGCAAAAAATGTGAGAGTGAGACGTTGTTCATGTGAGAGACCAGAGTCTATACAACCATGGTACGCAGAAAAGCATCTCAGCATGCACAGCACATTAAGCCTTGAAGTGAATGGACTACAGCAGCGGAAGACCACGTTGAGTTCCGCTCCTGTCTGCCAAGAACCGGGATCTGAGGCTACAGTAAATGCAGGATCACTGAGGACTGGGGAGAGAAGCCTCGTTCAGTTTCTTTGCAATAAACCACAACATCTAGCTCCTTGTTTGAGCCCCATTTCTGAGACCTTTTTCTTCTCATTTGTGTTCACTTTCAGCATAAACTATTTTGAACTAAAAAAAAAAAAAAAAAAAACAGTTGATAAATTGAATAAATTTAACATTTTAATATAGTCAAATAAACTAAGTAGATGGAGTGATCAGAATTTTAAATCATCTTGCGAGAGCAGTCATAAATGTAAAATATTTTTGACATTGTTGAACTCCCTGTAAAATACTTCACATGTTCAGGTATTACACAGAATAATTTAATCTATATAGTGTATTACAACTTTAAGCATTAATTGTAGCATTTTTGATGCTTTTAATAAAATCCAATCGCTATGTTTAAGTGTATTGCATTATTTTGTGTCTGAGACATCTCTTCTACCTCGTTTATCCTGTACAGGGTCGCGGGGGCCTGGAGCCTATCTCAGGAGACTTTGGGCACTGGGCAGGGTACACCCTGACCCGGGTGCCGATCTATCGCAGGGCACACACACACAATGGACAAACGGCAGTTAGCCTAATCTGCATGTCTTTGGACTGTGGGAGGAAAACGGAGTACCTTTTCAAAAAAAAAAGGGAACCCACCAAGCATCTCTCCATGTACACACACCCAGAGGCGGGAATTTAACCCTCGACCCCAATGCTAACCAATATGACCGCAAGCCTGTCTAAGAGAATTCTGTGTCTTTAGTTATGTCTGCATTCAAATAAACTTAAAGAATATAATACAGTATATCTGTACTTGTAGCCTAGTTTAAAAATCCTCAATGGCCTAAATGTCTAAAAATACATATTTACATTTTGGTATCTTTTAGGATTTTTTTTTGGTAACTTTTTAAGATATTCGTTCACAGTAGCTGTCAGGTGTGTATGTTTAAACTGGTTGTGACATTTGTGTGGCGGTATGATGGTTTATCTTGGTGTATATCAATGTGGCTTCACAATCGAGGGACGTTCGATTCAAACAGGGACTTTTGACTGTGCAGAATAACATATCTCAGTTATAAAATTAAAAACTGCCTTTATTCCTCAATATAATTCTCTGCTACACTAATGCACTTATTCCAGTGTTTTTCTAGTGCTTGGAGACCATCAAGGTAAAAAGTTTTCTCAGTACATCGGAGCTATGATCAGTCAGCTTGATGTCTAAAACGCTGGCCTCCCAGGGACTCCTTTAATGACGCAAACATGTGGAAAGCGAGGTGATGACTGTACGGGGGATGTGGCAATAACTATTAGCTGAGTTCCTGTAATGTCCAAGTGGTGTTTGTTAATGATTGTGTGTACAGTTCCCTCAGACAGATGCATCTCTTACACAAGTAGGTATTTTTAGGGATCAGGCGCTCCACTCGCTGAATGCTCAGAGGAACAACTGCAATCGGCTCTGAACCGCCTCAACCAGAATCGTCATTCACGTACAACATACTGTACAGCCTTCTTTAATATGCATGCTTCATTCAAATGTTAAACAACGGCTAAGAATCTCATCACTGTACTGCGCTTGAAGTCTTCTGTAAATGTCAATCGCTTTTACACCTTCATTCAGAAATTCTTTTGAAAAGTCCCGGTTTCACTTGAATGCCATTCATCTTTCATTTTTAAAACTAGACCTTGGGACAGAAGACTACAATGACTGATGTGAATAATTAAAGTGATGACTCGTTCTCCATCACAGGTTTAGAATTATTTGTTGGTTCATCATTAGTAAATGCTTTATCTAGTCTAGAGCCTATACAGTGTTCATTTCAGTGTTGATTTTTCCATAGGTGCAAGTGAAAATCTATATCATTCAACAAATATAAAATTGTGAATTACAATTCCAAACACTGTATTTCTATATTTATTTTTAATTACTACACTACATGACTGAAGATTTGTAGACAGCAAACCATTATACCTATCTCATCCCATTCCAGATTCTTTAACTCCATCCACAAATACATCATTTTTCGGTATAATCCCCCTGCTTTTCAATACACTTTGTCTGTCTGTCAACAAGCTTCCGTATTCTCTCATTAAAAATGTTTTAGGCTGAGCTGCGAGCCGTGGATGCACCGCTGTCTTCCTTTCGAGAGAAGGCTTTAACACCTCAAAACCGTGTCAACCGCGTGGGCAGAAGTGTGTGGACGCGCCTCGTCATGCAAGATCACAACGCCCTTGGATAGCAGTCGTCTGTGATTAATCCGAAGTTTAGGCTTCAGCATTTTACACGTGTTACAAATGAACTAATGTAACACGTTCACACCTGCACAGCAGTGACTGGGGAGACTGATGAGACCAACGGCCAACAGAAGTTTTAATATAACCATAGTGCGGATAGTTTTTGACTCACCTTTATATTCCTTTACGGAACTTGCTTTGGGGCATTGTCCAGCTGGAACAGGTTTGGAATTCTCAGTTCCAGTGAAGAGAAATTGTAATCCTACAGCAAGCAAAGACATTATGTACAGTTACATTTTGGGGAAGAAGCATATATAGGTATGATGGTAAGGTATTCACATATGGTAACCATATTTACCTCTCTTGAGTGACTAGTGATTTAAAATAAATTGCTATTTTAAAAAAAAATAGTAGATCAGGCAATTAGAAAACGGCCAATTAGCCTACTCTGCATGTCTTTGGACTGTGGGATAAAAACCGGAGTACCACGGGGAGAACATGCAAACTCCACTCATACAAACCTGGGACTCGACCCTAGAGGTGCGAGGTCACAGTGCTAACCACTACGCCATCGCGTCGCTCTGATTGAACTGTAAAATTATAAAAAGAAATAAGGATTTCAGTTTAGAAAAGTAAGTATATAGTCAGTTTAGGAGCTATATAAGAAAGCTGAAATTTCACCAGGTGAAGGGTTTTCCCAGGCCTCCGCACATTTGCGTCTAAAGCCGACTCAGACAGAAATGGAAACGTTTCATTTCCTCCACACAATCCTCTTTTCTCGCTCTGTTTTCTTCTTTAGATCAGAAACTTTTCAGATGTGCGAAGGAAAGCAGATCTGAGTGCTAACTGCATGTCAAAATCTGGCCTCAAAGACTGGTGGATGCTCTGAAGCTCACCAACAACACAGGCACAGCTACACACTCTGAGGATCAGAGGCATCTAGAAAAATCTGTTGTTATAATTGTTACCCATAAACATGAGCAATGTACCACGGGAATAAGCTTCATTGTAGAAGCTCGCATTTGAGCTATTAATGTACATGTAGAACATGGGTCTGAAATCATAGCCTCTCACAGGTTGGAAAAGCTGGCCAGGTTACTTCAGGTTTTATTTTTCACGCATTTGTAGTTTTGGGATGATCATTTGGATAATGAAAGATCATATTACACAATTTTCAAGTTTGAGTAATATACCTAAATATACAGCGTTCATTTAAAGTTTGGTTTTAAATTACAATAAAGCTAAAATGACATACTGCATTGAAATCATATACCCGATAATCCGATCGGTATGTTTTAATCTGCAATGCAGGCAAAAAAATAAAAAATCACACACTCCAAGATTTCATTCACCTTTAGTTATCGCACAAAATGTGGTGGCCAGTTCATGTGTGAAAATGATTCCTCATGCTCCCAGTTACAATCTGTCATAATCTGAGTCCAGGAATTTACCTGTGACATTAGGAAATAAAGACTCCATAGATGTGATAACCTGATCATTCAGTACATTCAGGGTGTCAGCTGACTTCATTTTATTGCCACATAATGCGGCTGAGCCCAGACCTTACCAACTGAAGCAAACCCAGATCATAGCACTGGCTCCAGATGCTTGTACAGTGGGCACTATGCATAATGAGTGCATCTCTTCACGTGCATCCCTTCACACCCTTATGCGCCCATCACAATCAGTTGGTTCAATCTGACCTCATCATTATCTTTTTTTTTTATTGCTCCAGTCTTTATGATCCTTTGGAAAACTAAATTTTGAACTAAAGAACTCAATCCTCATCACATGTCGATGTCGCCCCGCATCTCCAGGATCTGGGTTTGATTCCTGCCTCAGGGTCTGTGTGCATGGAGTTTGCATGTTCTCCCCGTGCTTGGTGGGTTTTCTCCCAGGTTAGGATAATTGGTTCCAAAGTTTCCAAATTGCCTGGAGAGTGTTAATGAATTCTAACATGGTCATAAAATCAAAAGATTCAAAGAACTTTATTAATCCTAGAGGGAAATTGCTTTGTCTTGGTTATACAGTTCCTTTTTTTTTACCAGGAAGAAAGGAAAAAAATTAGATTAGACAAGGAAAAAAATAAAATTAAAGAAATAAAAATTTAAAGAAAAATAATAAATATAAGGAAATTATGATTTATTTTTTTTTTAACATAGTACAGTTAAAAACCGATGGGCGTCTGCGTCACTGAGCTCTCAGCTGTGATTTGTCGAGACGAACTGTCAATCAACTTTTTTCTCTCAATCTACCTTTTCCTCACCTGTATTGGAACGAGTTCCGCCTTTCGACCTAGTATTGGTAAGCTTCTGGAACACGTTAATAGGACTGACCAATCGGAGGGCAGGAATCGACTAGACAAGCCAATCAAATGAAGGAAGGTGGGACGTGTCGGAATGTGGGTGCGAAAAGAATAACTAGCTACCCGAGGACTGTGCTTGTCTTTGGCTTGGGCAGATTATTGATCCATGCTAAATGAGCGTACAGTAAATATAGAGCTTTGACAAGAAACTGAAGAGAATCACAATTTATTCACGGTTAAGGAGCAGGTAAGAATGGATTTTGGAATTTTTCTTTTTATTCTCCCGATGTATGTGTGTATATATGTGTGTGAAGTGAGACAGTTGCAGGGGCTGGACTTTACTGTTAGCATGGTTAACCTAGTTAGCCGAATACCGGCTAATGCTAACACTGTCTCAGGGGCGCGTGCGTTCATGCGTTGAATGAAATGACGCTCGAGCTGGAGAAACGGGCAGACCCTCGCGCCCTCAACGGCTCCGTAACTGTCACCAGCGCGCTCGAGCGGCGTTAACTGATTTATACCTGTTTAAACCGGTTAGCGTAACCTGGTTCAGTTAGCTGACTAGTACCGGCTGCTAGCATGCTAGGGCTGCTAGGTTCATCTCTAGCAGGCCTGGGCTCGTAAACACCACTTCATGTCATTTATCATAATTCACTTTCAACACCGGAGTTGAATACTGAAATAAAACCCTTAACCACCACTCACTTCTGGAACATTCTCTCTCATGTTAAACATAGATTTAACGACTTTTGCCAACGTTTGTCAGATTTGTTAGGTCGTTTGCTAATAATAATAATAATAATAATAATAATAATAAAAAAATAATAATCATTATTATTAATTCTCTAGTGTCTTAATTTCAATTTGCTCAGTTATTAAGAACAAACGGAACGTTAAATAAATAATCATTTGAAGATTTTTAAGACTATTTAAGCCTATTTTGTGTTACAGTGGAGTCATAATATAGAAATTTGGCTTCTTAATGAATTATAACAATATAATCAGATATCTCTAATCATCAAAAGGTTGTTTATTATTATTATTATCATTATTAATAATATAATAATATAATTTTTATTAAACTTTGTGTGTGGTCATTGTTTGTGCTGTCTGTTTTTCATTAATAATATATATCTTCCTTCAAAGAATCATAATTAATACATAACTGTTTCAATGGCCGAATAATAAAATGTTCAAACCATTCATTTTTATTATTAAGTAAGTTTAATTTAGATTTGTATAACAGGACATATTATTCCAAAATATACTGGTTAAAGTAAAATATAAATTAGTGATTGGTCAGTGGGCCAATGAGTGGCGATCAGTGATTGGTCTGTGATGATTGGTCCGCGGGGGCAGGCCGAGGCGATCAGCGATTGGTCCGCGGGGGCAGGCCGAGGCGATCAGCGATTGGTCCGCGGGGGCAGGCCGTGGTGACTTATACTGAAATATAATAATATAGTGTGGTAATTTACCATAATATTGACGTTATTTTAACCATTTTAAGTTTTTAAAAACGTATTTTATGGCATTACCACTGACATGGAAGGATGGTGTTAAAGCAGGTTGTGCCTTAAATGTTAAGGCCCAATATCAGATGAATGTCATCACTGCTTCTACTGCTGATTTTATTATTTATTTATTTTTTTACTCTTCATTGCTCATGGTTATGCCGCTGCCAGCACAACTCGCAGTGTGCTTCTGGATTAGATGCGAGTGTGACTTTCAGCAATCACAGCACACATCTTAATTTTAACCTGCATTTTAAGTCTATTTGTTTAAAGAGTGGATATGTTTGAATATTTAGCAATTTGAACCTGTGTGCGTTGAAACAATAAGAATTTACTTCCAAACGCGCGAACAACTGTTAGAGCTGCTGTGTAGAAAACTCAACACCAGACCAGGAAGGTAATCTAATCTGCGCGACTGTAACACAGAACTCATCACCTTATCTGCTTATCTCTGTGTTTGCTGCCGGGACGATACGTTAGTGCTGTCACTGCGATTGATTTTCTGAGAGATGTTCTCCTCTCTCGGTCTGTTTGTCTGTCATCACGTGCAGGGGTCCAGTGTTGCAGATGTGACATCTCGGGGTCAGAGTGCTTTTTATATACACATTTCCAAGAGAAATGTCACACTATAGGTTAGGGATATGGTGTGAGTGTGTGTGAAGACAGCAGTATCCACCCAGCTATGTTTTTTTTTTTTTATTATTATTTTTTTTTACAATTTTTGAAGGTTTAAAAATATCCTAAAATTATTTTTTAAAAGCTAAAATGACGTGTAACTTGCACTAACATGTTTATCTCTTTTCTTGTCCACACTAAAGTCCAGTAGGTGGCGGTATTGCACCAAGTGCCCATAAACTCAAAAGAAGTAGTAGTAGTCTTAGAAAATGGGAGTATTTGCAGAAGCGTTGTTTCTTGCAAAAGCTGTGATATATTATTAAGAAGATTGTCAGGTTAAGACCATTTACCAGTTTGCCAAGTTCTCTACAACCGTGTTAAGCTGAAAAGCAGCACAACATGACAAATCCTAAAGCATACAGACCTCACGAGCAGAAAAAAATGCTGCTGGTAAAATAATGACCGATCGTCTGTAGGAGACTCGATTGTCTTTTTAGTGTTTTCCCACACACAGAGTGTACAGTGGCAAGAAAAAAAGTATGTGAGCCTTTTGGAATTTTATTGTTTTCTGCGTTAATTTGTCATAAAATATGATCTAAAGTCAAGGGTATTGACAAACGCATTTTCTTGCTGATGTGCTTAGGCCGGCCGCCTAAATACATTGATGGCCGCTCAAGTATGTTTGCTCACCCTTTTGATGATAAACTGTCCTGGAGAACGATCGATTAACTAGTAGCCGACGGTTCCCTCTCATGATTCCACTTACCTATTTATTCTGCTAACGCATGAGCGGTGTATGGGCACTTATTTGAAAAATCCAGAAAGATTAAAACCCTTAAAACTCACGGATCCGCACCGTGCCGTTTGAGTTTTAAAGGTTTTAATCTTCCTGAATTTCCTTCCTGTGATAGATTTTTATTTTTTTTAAATAACAACTGTTTATGTGGAAGTTTGGGCGGTGTGTGTCGACAGAGGAGGCTTCAGACATCGAACTACGCATATGGGTTCTCTGAAATATCCTGTAGAATCAAAGTTAGCAATACTTTTTTTTTAAACATGCAAATTTTACTGCTATCAGAATATGGTAATAAGGGCTATATGCACTGGCAAACGGTGCCATGTTTGTGCACCAAAGAGTGTTTAGTTCTTAATTTTTTTTAGCTTCATCTTACTCTTCAAATACGGGTGTATTGAGGGTTAGTAGGTTGGATCTCTGAAATGTGAAATTAATAGAAATATCATATAAATCAAAATATTATGTTAAAGGTCATTTGCTTATTATATGTAATAGAGCACTTTAGTGTTGCCAGGTAACGCCGGCCCGTTCAGCTGGCTACAACCACATGTATACTGTGGGAAACGCTGTTCGTAATGAATTAATTGAGTAATTGTGATGAGGATTGACACAGGCTAAATCATGATGTCTGTCTCCAAGCGAAGAGCCAGTGCAGGACGGAGTGAATATACTGCTCTGGTGCTGTATCAGTTATAAATGTCCCTTTGTTCAGTTAGAGATATATTTATCTCGAGTGAAGAGTGCGACTTATTTCCGTCCATCGCAGGGACGCTACTCTTTGTACTGTTTGGGCGAGGACGTAAAAGAAGTGTAGTGTTTTTCCCTGCCACTTGTTTAGGATTAGGCCTACTTGAGCGCTGAGCTGCTATTACTGTCAAGTCCCCTTAATGATGAGAGCAGTTTGTGTACTCGAGCCGTTACGTTACTCTCTTTCCCCTCTCGCACCAAGGAAGTAAACACTAATGCCTCACGACATCCGTCTACTCCAGGGCGTTAAGCTAATTTACAAGACGCTCCACCAACGCTGGATGTTAAACCAAGATTCCCGCTACAATCGACGCCAGATTAAACAACTTGTGAAAGTCCTTCTAAGTACAAAACATTGTTCTTGTAGTAAAGAGAAAGTTAACTAAGCTGTGCTGACCCAATGAGAGAGAGGGGGGAAAAAAAACAAGTCAGGTTTTATTGCGATTGCATTTTAACCGCACGATATCATTCTGCAGGCTTTGCGTGTTTCTGGCCTGTATCTGTCACAGGGAATATTCATAGCGCCGGGGTGATGTATGAGCCCTGGTGAAGAGTAGGTGTACGTCATCCCCTTAGGAAGTTCTCACCTGAGAGTAACAAGCCCCAGGAGACCTTCCGTTAAAACAGCGCCACATGTTTCACGTTCGTTTCAGATAATTTTAGCAGTGCGCTGTCGAGGCAGTTCCGGTCGAGTCGCGGTGTACATGTTGCACTCATGCACATGAGCAATTAACACACGTGGGAGGAGCACAGCTGGATGCTGCTTCATCGTAGGCCTTCCATAAAGCTTGTGAAGGTTCAATCACGGATCTGTGCTGCGCTGTTTCTGTTATCTTCTTCCTTCTTTCACACCTGGATAGGACGCAATTCCAACATCCTGCCTTACTTTGTTCTTTAGCTTCTAACCTTTCTCGACCTCTCTTCATGAACTGAAGGATCTCTTCTTCTTCATCCCGTCCGAACGCTTTACCCATGCTTCATCCGTCTCTATGAAATATCCGACACCCGAGATTTGTCCAGCTTTTCCTTTAACACTTTGTCCATCCACAAACTACTCAGATCGCACCGCAGGTTTAAAAGCATTACCGCCTGAGTCCCATCCATCTCCTGCGTCTCTAGGATGGCGGGTCGCGGTGTCGATCAGATTTTCCTCCCAGCACTGAAAGAAAGCAGCTTCTAACCACGAGTGAAATTGTGTGTGTGTGTCTGTGCGAGAGAGAGTTTAGCGACACAAGCCGAGACCCCTGGCGAGCTAATCCGAATCCTTGCGTGCGTTCACGATTCGCTCGGCAGTGTGATGTCTCAGCACAGCCCTGGAGAGTGGCAGGGGGTCTGCCAGCTTGTGTCAAATCAAGGTAGAGGTCGACGGCTAGGACGAGAGTTGACCTGATTAGAATAAGCGCAGGCAAAAAACACACGTACACGCACTCCGTGTTAAACTTTCCTGTTCTTCATTTACCAACATTACGCAGCGTTTTGGGTGTCGGTGTGCAGCTGATGAATTTGTGATGAACTCCTGTTTTACTGCGAGAGATCACTCTAAAGCGCGTATGTGCGCTCGCTCGTGTACAGATTTACATAGCGAGGTGAAAGCGAGCATGGTTCAATAACGCACTTCAAACACCGTTGCCCTTTCTCTCCATGAGTGAAAACACTGAGCTTTTCATATCCCACCAAGGAAAGGTCAGTCACTTGGAGGGTGGGGGTGGGTGGGTATTTTACACGCAGCATGAAGGTGGGGCAGCGGGGTATCAGACTAATGCCCAAAGTCTCAATCTCGTTCAGTTCCACAAGATGAACCCAGAGCCAGCTCGTCGTTCGTTCATGTTTGCTCACGGAGTCGGGGAACATCGAGCCGCGTATTTATTTTCCTCTCCGGTGGGGGGAAGGGCTCGATGAAAGCCCGAGCACATAATAAGCTCCGGACGTAGGTGCCCTCAGGTCTCCGGCGTCCGCAGAGAGGCAGCCACAACCGCATCACCGTCTGCTGGACGCCAAAACGACCCATTAGGACAGCTTGCTGTGTGTAAAACGTAGGGATTTGCGCGGCTTTGTAGACGAGTGGACGTTCAGGCCTGACTCGCGCTCGATATGGAAAATGTCACGTCTTTATGACGTGCTTCGATGAAACGGCTCAGGGGTCAATTCAGGCCATTAGAAGGGGGGGTTGACCTCACTCGCTTGCTGTATTTGCCTTGTATTGTGATTTCCAGATGCAAAAAATAAGGTGATTTATTATTCTGTGAGATACATACTGTCTGATCTGATGAACAGTGCTCAAAAAAACAACAACGGGTTAAACCACATATGTGTGATATATTTTTTTTATTAAGTTTTTTTTTTTTTATATATATATCTGTCTTACTTTTTAACATCTGTGAGACGGTGCTTCTTGGACACAGAGGAGTTCATAGTCTGATTTTGATCATGACACATCTGTTGAACCAGCTTATGCTGCAAATGAACGAGGGGAAAAATGGAAAAAGGAAAAAAAAAACGTCCAGCAGCATGCATTAACCAGTCGCATTGCCAGCGATTTCGTTTTCTTTCCTTCTCTCTCTCTGTCTCTCTCTCGCATTCCTGCCTGTCCTTCACCACCACAGGAGTGTCACACAATGAAGAGTAACGGTTTTGCAGTGCGGTGACATCTTGAACCAGATCCTGGCTCTGTGGAACAGCATCCTTCCCCTGCTCTAATGAGGATGGAACAGTGTCCACGGGAGCTCTGTCACGTTCCTCACCGCACATTGAAGAAGCCTCCTCTCTCACTCTCACTCTCTCTCTCTCTCCCCTCCCCTCCCCAAGGGACCTCATTAGGATTTTTCTTCCCCAGCCTGTGTAGGAATCGGCGCGTCCTTAGGGAAAAATGTAAATAAACGCATTTGTCACTTACATCCTCCGCCATTCTCTCCCCATCCCACTTCCTAAAATTTATTATTTATTTATTTATTTTTTTGCTTTCTCGAAGGAAAATCGCATCGCGAGGCTTAATTAGTAAGCACTGGCATTACGCTTTCTTTATTATGTAAATGAATCGGTCGAGTACTTGGAAGTGTTGTCTCACAAGCTTTGTGCCAGGTGTTTCCTGACTGAATGCTGGGCAAGGGATTTTTTTTCCTTCTTCTTCTTCCCTCCCTTTCTGTCGCCTCCTAAAGAAAAAGACAACTGTACTGTGAAATTGCAGGACAAGCTATAATTATTTGACAGATGATTTTTGTTTTTCTCACCCCTCCTCCCCTCCAATCTGCAGCTTTAGTGTCGGAGTGACGTGAGTGACGGGACCTCATTGATTTCCTTTGTTATGGCTTAGCAGAGAAAGCGGCTTGACGGTTTGCAGAACGCAGCTCCTGTCAAGCGCGGGGACCGTGCTGCTGCTTATCCTTTCTAGGGAACCTTCTCGGGGAGGGGGGCAAAAGACAAAGAACGTGATGGCTTTTTTTGGGTTCGGGCAACTTTAAAAAAAAAAATTTTTTTAGGGGTTAGTGGCTGATTTAATATTGGGGGAAAACTATCGT
>JAOVVB010000049.1:7333388-7346017 GCA_028570985.1 Heterobranchus longifilis
GGTTTCAGTCACTCGGATTTGAGTATTTTGCTTGAGAAGTAAATAATTAGTAAAATGTTAAAAGGTTTAATGCCTGATGGATGTTAACACCCTTTTGTGGGTGTTCACTGATTAAATCTTGCAGCCATTACACTGTACAATTTAATTTATTTTACTTTTGTTACAAGCAGTTATCTCCCCCTTCACAGGACGAGTCTTGGTAAATATCATTTATTTTGTGCGTGAACTTTTCCATGCCTGTGGTATGGAAAAAGTATGGAAAAAAACAAAACGTGTGCACTTCAGTGATCGATAAATATCCCTGCTCCACTTTAGTACAAATAGCATTTGCTAAAGAAAAAAAAATCAAATACAGAAGAATTTCTGAACCGCCTCCTCCTTGCTTTTAATCGTTATCATCGAGTGTTTATGAACTGAAGTGTTCCTAATTCTGTTCCTGGATCTTGCCGTGATGATGTCGATATCGGATCGGTATCAGGTATCAGTCGATACTCGGCATTTCAACATCATCCTCACATTGAAAATGGAAGAACTTAAGAGTGGGCCATAGCTGTTACCCAATCATACAATGCGCATCTAATGAGATGATAAACTTTTTTTGTGCTCATTATAAGCTTCGAAGTGAGATATTAATCTTCAAATATTGATCGTGCTTATGAGCTTCCAGCTGCAGGATCGTTATCAGAGTCACGAAATGCATCCGGTGCTCGATTACGCTGCGCTGACACTTAAAAACTAAATTCTAAAATAAATGGTAATGTAGCAAAATAAGAATGACATGACTTTTCTTTTTTTTCTTTAATATTGTCATCTGTCAGTGACGGACAGCTAGCAAAAGCAAAAAAAAAAAAAGCTAATAAAATAAAAAAATAAACTTGAGATACTGTTAGAATGAAGATTTCAGAATGTATGTAGGGGGAAAAGTTTAACATTGTTTCTCACAGTGTTCTATAAAGGGTGACATGAAAACATAAACTATGTCCTATAGAATATGATTTGTGATGATTTGTGATTTTAATGAAGAAGAAGAAGAAAAAAAGAAAAGAAAAACCCAACAAGAATTCTAGATGTAACAAGATGTGAAGCTAGTCCTCATAGATTTTGTTTTAACTCTGGGGAAAACAAATGCAAATATTTTACGCTATTTCTCATTTAAACACCACATTTACACTGATTAATCGACTGTTATTTTTTCTCGGTCAAGTTCCTCAAATCAAAGTGTGCGTTATTTCTGTATAACAACACTGGTAGGTCTGACTTTAACGTGAACGACAGGTTAATAGCAATCACTAATCTTAGTCGTTGTAATACATTATTGTTTCTGTAGTAACCGTTTAAACACGGGGATTTATGGAAACCCCAGAAAAATTTTATTAAAATAATTTGTTGTTAAACAAAATAATTTTGTTTACAAAAATAAAGTGCGTTATTGTGTGTATGGGCCTACATGACGATGATAGATTTTGTTATTCCTTACATAATTCGCGAGAATACTGTTGTATTAAAATATAATCTACATTTCGCAGCCGTGAAAGAAAACATAAACGCACCAGCTCCACGTCCAAACGTTGCCCAATGTGTTCCTTATACAATTTACGAAAAATAAATATGTTCTACATTCTAGAACGATACTGGAGTTTTCCAAAACTATCAAATAACACATATGGAATTGGGTAAAAACAACAAACCACAACTGACCACAACAATAACAACAATCTTAAGACATGAGGTTCAGATGTTCTGGGATAGTTCTTGCCAGAACAGTATTGTCAAGTTAAATTGTAAAACCCATCAAGCACCACGATGAAACTCTCATGAAGACCATCCCAGGAAAGTGAGATCAAAACTTACCTCGGCTGCAGAGGACAAGTTCATTTAGAGTTACCAGCCTCAGAAATCACCAATTAACAAACAGCACCAGAGATTAGAGCTGTTATAAAGAATTTACAGAGCATAAGTAGCAGACACATCTCAATATCAACTGCTCAACGAAGATTGAGAAAATATTTTGAACGCCTTTAGTATTGTTTTACAAAGTAGGAAGAAATAAAAATCAGAAATATAACGAACGATATGATATTACCACAATGCTGAGGTACTGATTGGTTGTGTAGTGTGATTCTGTCAGTATCACAATTTTATCTGCCAGCATGTGAATAGTTTTGAGTGCAACACCTGTAGGATTATGAATGAACTGCAACATTTTACCACCTCAAATGCAAACGTATATAAATAAAAAAAAATAAAATTGGAGTCAGTGTGGCGATACAGGAATTGCCACACAAAAGTGTTATGCCTGCCAGCACGGGTTCAAAGTGTCCACAATAATGAGATCATCATGAATAGATCAGGTTAGAGATAATCAGTGCATGGCTAACGACCACCATTAGCTTCACCTGCACAGAGCACCAAAACACACATCAGTGTTAATCCTGGAGCGTAATCTACTAGAGGAGATTCAGTGCCTAGCAGTGGTCGAGTCATTTTTTCGCTCAACCTGGCAGGAAGCTGCACTGGTCGGTAAAACTGTGTTTTCCGTCTTTCTGCGGCGCTCGTGTCGCCGTCGATGCATTCCCAGCGTGGCTCCTCCGCCGAGCGACGACACCTGCTTCTCCTTCAATCTGCTCATTAGCTAATGTGCAGTTACACTTCCTGTGTTCCCCTTCAAGCTTCTTGGGGTCCGTGTCTTTCAGAGCGTTTCTCACATGTTTTTGATTTTGTTTGTTTGACTTAATGCTAAATAACGTCTCCATCTGCATTTTATACCTGGATTATCTGTTGCCCATTTTGAGGCTACCGTTTGTGACATGTGTAAGCTGAGTAATGACTAAATTTATTATTATTATTATTTGTGCATCATTTATTTACTAATTTCCAATTCCCTTCAGTCTCTCATCTGATATAGTACATAAAGATAAAGAAATATTACACACAAAGGCACAACACACAAATTACTCTTTATATGGTGAAGGTTACTTTCCTACAGCAGCACATCCATCTTCTTTGTTGCATAAGAACAGTGAAACAAATCTTAGAAACTAAGATTTCTACCCCCCCTTTATTATTATTATTTGTAACCTGGCTGACCTTGCACTCTGACACCAGCTTTCTAACTTGGATATGCAAAAAAAAGAAAAAATAATTTCACTGCGCTTGAGGTACATGTGACAAATAACTGAATATTCTTGCAATTATTTATAAAACAATCCTGCAAAAAAGAGTGGGCCAAAATTCCTCCATAGCAATGTGAAAGACCGATTGTCAGTTATCGCAAACGTTTGATTGCAGTTATTAGTTTTATAGGCCATTACTTTTTCACATCGTCGCCAGATAGGTTTGGACAGCTTTTTTGCATTAATAAATGAAGTCATCATTTAAAAACTGCAT
Organism: Heterobranchus longifilis; assembly: GCA_028570985.1. NCBI lineage: Eukaryota > Metazoa > Chordata > Actinopteri > Siluriformes > Clariidae > Heterobranchus > Heterobranchus longifilis. Next base: position 7,336,776 of record JAOVVB010000049.1, read on the forward strand.
TTTGTATTTACTCGGGTTTGGTTTAGATAAATATTTTTTAATATTCTGTCTATAAACAGCAAACTGTACACTCAGTGTTTTAGATTTAACAAACAAATATATCTGTTTGTTGATTACTCTAAAGCTGACACCTAACTAATTTAAATGTAAGAAATTTGACTTTATTTATATCTCATGCTATGTGCAGCCATGTTGATTTAACAACATTCTGTGAATGTAGAAAACTTCTAAGATTTGGAAACTTCTGCTGTCGTGGTATTTTATGTCAACAAAGACACAAAGCCCATTTACTCCGACGTAAAACATTCGACGTGAGATTTAAGCGCCATCACCACTAGCAAACGGTGCAAACAATGTTCAAATATCCCATATTTAAAAGAAACATTTGCTAGAGATACTGCTGTTAGCATTCTTAAGCAACTTAACACCTAGACAACTGAACTTAGATGTTTTTGTTTTTTTGTTTTTTTTTACAAAATGAAAGAAGGTTTGTGCATTCCTTTATATTTTATGGGCAATAAGGCCAGTTTGCCACTGATTACAGATTCAAACAAGTTTATGTGGACACAGTAAGTTCATAATAAATGACGAAGCGTGACTTAACAAACAAGGACGTACTCAACTGTGACTTTGTACATACAGTAACACTCCTAGTTTTTACACAAGTAAACTCTCAAACTGGTTTTCATCTCTGTCTAGGCGGCATTTTGTCTGTGTGATCTGGCAACCCTGGTTGCATCCTAACACAAGACATTTATATTATGAAGTAATATAAAAAACCGTGTGACCGCAGTGAAAAACTGTTTTATTCATTGGATTAAAGGACAAACAAAAAAATTTTAAAAAGTCGGTCTACCCCTATATATATGTACCGTTATTGATATACACATTGAAGCTATGAATAAAGTGCATATTGCAAATATCACGTGAATATATGCAGCATAATATATCCATCACTCAAGCTAAACTTGCTTTGAGATATGCTCATACATGTCAAGTATTCTCTCCTCTAGACGCGTCTCAGTTTTCTCTCTGTTACTTAATGATTGCACAAAGCAACCTCATGAATTCTAATCATCCAACTCCTACTGTAAAAGTAAAAATTATTCTAATGTTACACAGGTTTAAAAAAAAAACGGTAATGTTCATTAGGACTGCACATACTTAAAAGTCTTTTGTTGAAAGAAAAAATTTGAATTTATTAATTTTGAACCCTTAAAATAAAAAACTTTATTTAAATGCTGTTGAACATAAATAGAACACTTCATTATCGCATATATTTTTATTTTTTATCAGCACATGGTAAATATCACAGAGTTTGTTGAGCAGAATGACATTTACATTTATAGTTTACAGTGTAGAATTTATTGGTGTGAAAGATTTTATTGCTCAGGTTTAAGAAACTTCTAGTATACTTTGATGTAGCTTTTGCTCTGTTCTCAGAGTTTAATTAAACTAATGCAGTACATCAGAATTAGAATTTTTTGTTTGTGTGTGTGGGACGGACATATTATTTATTAAAAATAATAATAATCATATAAGTTAACACATACAATGATAAAGTGTATGCTTGCTGCTAAATGCAACCGGAAAAAATGTAACGGTTTGACACGTGCGCATTGAGGGGACACAGAAAGCATCAAAGGACTGGTATTGTTCCTCTTCTGGCATCTGATTGGTTGGAACTGAGCAAGCACAACATTGTGAAATTGAGCATGCATGGGAAAAAGAGAGATTGCACAATAAAGCGAGTGGAAATACAATTTGAGAGAGAGAGAAAATAAATCTGAGCGCAAGACCAGATTTTACATTCAGGTTTTTGTCAAAACAATAAGTCTATTAACTAATTCTAATTATACTACTATAATAATAAAAATAATTAAGTAATACTACTCCAACTCCGCCGAGTCTGGTTAGGTCGGCCGTCATGTGAGTGACGGCGGGATGCGGTAAGTGCGGAGGAGAGATGAGAGAAGTGATCGCATTGTATGACTGAATCATTCTGGCCTGATTGGTGAATTAACAGCATTTTTTCTTTGTTTGTTTGTTTTTTTATACTATGTGGGTGTAGCCAATGAGTTTGACTGATATAGCAATCTGGTATTGTTGCTATGTAAATAAGTGAACATGTGAATGCAGCGTGAGCTGAATGCAGGGAAACATTCAGAATTTAGATCGCGTCTATGTAATTTTTTTCCCCTATTCAGCATGCAGCCCTAGTGTGCATACACAGCTTGTCCCTCATAATATCGCCATCATTGTTTTAAAAAAACTATTGACAGAACAGAGGTCGAGACAACAGGTAGCGTTATGATACGGACATTTCAACTTCTACGCAGGAGACGCAAACAAATCTCGTCTTATCTGTTTTTTTCGCAGCTGACAGCCTTCATCAGGAAAATCAGCATCATGACTTTATCACTTTTATGCTTCATATTCATTTTTAATGATCCATCAGCCCTAATAGTTTCTTCTGAGAGTAGCCTTCAGGAACATAAAGGCATGTTTATAACACAGCAGTAACGTTAAGGCAGCCTTTCTGTCACTCCATGCACGAACTGAGAAATTTAGAAAACAAAACTAACACCACCACCGTCGCCACCAACAAAAACAGGACGAGATAAGATCTCATCCTCGTTCTCAGGTTGCGAGTGTGTAGCTGTGTATAAAGTGCAAATCAGAAATTCACATTTTTCACACAAGGGAAGTGAGAGCTCCGGCGTGGTGGTTCGGTTTGTGAATTTCTTTGTAGAGAAGCTTTATCCTCTTCTGTAGCGTTGCAAATGTTGCACATGATTGGAAATGATTGGTGAGAATTCGGCTGATCCGTTCTGACTATTTTGTTTAATATCAAGTCAAAGAGAAATAAATGTGTTGTGTGGTATATCGCTTATCTTCTATCCCGCTTATACTGTGTACAGGGGCATGGAGTCTGTCCCACCTTAGCCCACCCTGGACAATTTATCACAGGGCACACACACACACACATATACGCACACACTACGGGGCTAATCTGCATGTTTTTGGACTGTGTAAGGAAAACGGAGAACCTGGAGGAAACCCACCAAGAGAAGGAGAACAAGCAAACTCTATGCACACAGACCTGAGACTGGAATCGAACCCTTGACCTTAAAGGTGTGAGGCCACAACGCGCCACTATGAAGCCTACTGCGTATGTGTTTCCTTTTGATCGTTCCTTTTTGTCGTCTCTTTTGTATCTAATGAACCTTGCAGAGCCGCGCAACAGAACAGCTCAGGTACCGTTCACACCTGTTGTTAGCGTTCATCCGCAGTGATCTAACTGTAAGTGGCCAAGGCGAAGTGCAGGTGTGAACTGGATCAAACGCACCTCCGGGATGTAGTGGGATCTGCTCATGTTTAAACCTCGTTCAGAGGTGGTCTGGGACGTGTATGGCTCCATCGTATTTATAGTGTCGACATGAAAGCATCTCGTTGTATCCCAGATAGCGATAAAGCTCCAACTAATTGACCGTCTCATTGCCCTGGCTGGAAAATACATAATCATTGTGAGACTGTTTGGAAACTGCACCGAACCGTAGTGCTCTCTGTTGCTAGGATAATGGATGAACAAAAAAACAAAACAAAAAAAAGCACAGAATTAAGTGTCTTTACTTTAGTTTTTACTACTCAGGATACAAAATAAACAAAAGTTTATTTTATTACCCGACTCCCTTCACACAGCAGCACATGACCGTGACCCCTGCCACCACAAATTCTTTTATACCTGATTCTAGTGGCTGTTTTTGTTCGAGATAAATGAGAAATAATACTCGCTTTGGAGTTTTTCAATAGTCAAGATATTTCCATCGAGATGATGGTTCGCTTCACTCCTGTAAAGCAATAGATCTAGGGGATAGATCTCATCAGCAGAACAAGCACACACAATTACGTCACCAACTAAGCGACAATTTGTTGCTGACTAATTTTGATTTCGCCGCATCGATTTTGGCTTGAGCTATCCCTGAGTAAAGGCCCTTACACGTAGCTTGTTCATGTCACCATTTCCAACTAGTAAAGGTTTTAGCTTAGCCAGCTCTATTAATTCGGTTCATTTGAGTTCATGTTGCTTTTCATAATCTCATTCATCATCTCATGTCAGGTTAACCCAAGTTTCATTATTGGACGTCACAATTAAAACTTTCGAAACAACATCTGATTGGAGACTGACCCCGTTAATGTGTGTGACGGCCTTTCTCCAGAGGAAACAATGTATGAAATCCGATCACAAGTGGTCGCGTTCAGAATGCCAGGTGCGAACGGCTACGCGTCACGGCTGATCCAATCACCCGAGTCACATTTTCCCCAGGCATGAAAGAGGCCTTGTTTTCTCTTGTCGGTGTTCAACAAACAGATAATCTTCAGTCTCAAAACATGCTGATCTAAACGTGATCTGAATTATGAAAATTTTAACTGAAACTATTTTTATTTTTTGATGAGCTCAGTTGTAGCTACTAACTTTTATGTGAGAGTAAAAATCAATTAAAAACCCCAAAACAATAATGCTATCAGATGCAGCTACAGCTGATTAAGTAACCAGTTCCTTTTTTTTCTTCTGTAATGGTGTGTAATGTATACACAACACACGTTTCGCTCCATCACAGAGGAGACTGTGTGTACCAGTTGAGTTCTGCATTTTATTTTACTGAAAATATTTTTTACTGTGCTAAAAATATATCTCTCATCTTTGCATGCCATCATAAAAGCTAATCACATCGTGGCCTAATTGTGACTCAGCCAGTGTTTGTGGCGCAGCAGGGTGGTGATCTGAGGCGTGAGGCTGTCGGATAAGAGAGGAAGGGAAAAAGTAGACAGAGGGTAGGGAATCACCAGGGACGAGCCAATACGATATCATTACGATACCTGGCTGCCGATCTGATTTGTATTGCGATTCTGTTTCTGTAAGTATGATTTTATACATTTCCTGAATGAATATTTAGATTTTTTTTGCTAATTTAATCAAGACAGAATAAAGGCAGAAAATCATAGAAATAATTAGTTCAATCGAAGTTTATTATGTAATGTGCAACTTGCGCTAAGTAGGGATCCTACTAGGTGTATGTCTAAAGGAACTGCTTCTGTTAAGCTTGCATAATACGTTGTTCTCTCTCTGTTCTTTTCTAGACAGATCTATTCACCTTTTTTTATGGTCCAAATATCAATATTGTTGTTGGTATTTCGCGTGCTCCCATCGAGAGGTCGCCACATCAATCCGCACAACTACTTGGCACAGGTTTTATGCCGGATGCCCTTCCTGACACAATCGGCCCATTTTATCCGGGCTTGGGCAACGGCACCTTGAGCACTGCATCCTGTGACTGAATAGTATTGGGGTGTCGCAGCCCACTGACGGCAGGGGTCGAACCCGGATCCTCAGATCCCCAAACCAACAAGCCAGAGCCTTAGCCGTCCGAGCTACCGCTCCCCATGCTCCAAATATCAATATTAATCTGAAAAACCATACAGTACTGTTAAGACTATTTTCAAAAATCAGGGATGTTGTTTGCATAAAAATACTAGAAACTACGTCATTTATACAGTGACCACGCACCGCTTACGGGTGTACACGTAAAAAGCAGAAAGGTACAACTCAAGCGGCAGGATGAAGCTGTTGAAACACTGTGCAACTGAACAAAGTAAAAAAATTTAATAAAAATAAAAAACTTGCTTCCAATGTGCGCACAAATGTGTGTTTTGTTCAATAACCGCTGCTGTATGACTCACAATCTATTCATGTCTACCACAGATATCTATACTACAGCCTTGAGCGCATGTAGGCACTTAATTCACACAGTTTCAGAGCTAATGTGAACTCTTTAAATCGGTTCATTCAAAATGTTTGGTTTAACTAAATAAACACCATTGAAAATTTCAGCTGGAGAAAGTTTTGAGGATGTTGCCCATAGTGAGATAGATGTCTCTAAACTGATTACGCTGTTTTTTTTTTCTGTTGTTGTTGTTCTGCAATCATCTCGGGCAAGGACTCTCACTGTCTTCAGCCCGTTTTTTTTTCTCATTTTTTTAAGAGCCCCACTGACAGCAATGCTGTTAATTTTCAAGTACTGCAGTACCAGAGCCAAAGAAAAGCATCAAGGGACAAACGACAGCACATTTTGATTTCGAATAATCCCTCTGTCAGCAGTGGTCAACCGAGGCTGTAAATAATTCACACGGGCACCTCCATCTTGGACAACGACCTGCCGGTGTCATAGAAGTCCACTTCAAGAGGAGGATCAAAATACAAGCAAGACAAGGTCAAGCTATCAATCATACAGAAAATAAATAAATCCCACCCTTCCAAATATGGGGACTTAAATCCGTCTGTATACTTAAAAGACTGGAGCAAAATTCATAATAAATCGATTACATTTTTTTTATGACTCTAACGTGCAACTATTGTTGTTTGATTTTTAAACGGTGGTCACTCACAAGCCAGCGGTGTTACTAGTCACTAATAAGGTAATAATCTCAGAGCACTGGCGAAGACGTCTCCAAATGGACATCTGATCTCAGGGGAGAAAAACATCCATCCAACCGGCATTAAAGAAACATGCGCGAGAAGCGCTAATTGCTTCTTTTTCATCACGGAAACAAAACAAATTAAATGTTTTCACTGCAAGTTAAATATTTGCTAATGTGCTGAAAGCATACGCATCATGTCTTTGATCTCTGATGGCTTTTGTGGTCTAGGTGAGATTGCAGAGACTAAATATGACTAACAGACCTTAAAAAAAAAATTTTTTTTCTTTGTAATCTCATGTGCTCATGTTGAAAATATGAGCCTGAGTGTTTACTAATGCCAAGGCTTACCGAAATTGCCTGGTGGTGTGCCCGCTGTGGCTTGGAGGGGGTAAGAGGGGTGTGTAAACGTGTGTTATCTTGAGCATAAGGAGAAATCTTTGTTATGGGGGATTTGCTGGAGAAGTGGCAGGATCTGCTATACAAAGGAAATTTTTTGCTCGTTGTGCCAAAACTATAATTATGGATGATGATGTGTCAAAGAAGTGCTGTCGTATCCTACTGGTGGAACTGTCGAGCTCAAGAAAGGAGCAGAGGTACGCAACATGTACTCCTTACTTATTATATTGTCGTTAATTTGTTATGTGATGGTATTAATATTTGGGTTTGACACGTACCTAATTTCAGAGTCGCGAAACATGTTTCTAGTCATTTAAATACGTCAGTGGTTTTACCCTCTGGGAGATAAACTGGAAAAACCGACCAATGTGATGGGAGAACGCTTTTAATGATGGATTCTTCTACTCACTCGCTTAGTTTTAATATAAGATGATCAATAAAATCTCAGGATAATGAGCCAGTTTGAACATCAGATATACACTCAAGCTTAAAAAAAAACCAGACCCATGGACTGATGTGGTCATCTATCTAGACTTCTATCCATTTCTTTTATCCTCTCTCCAGGCTGTGTTTTTTTTTATTTTTATAAAAGATGAACTGTGGGTAGGAAAGTCGTGCCTGATATTCGCATATATGTTACAAGCCTTGGGTGAGGCGAAGCGATTCTCATTGGTGCTGAGTCAAACCACCAAATGCTGGTTGTTTGGGGTGTGAATGTCATAAAGATTACTGCACACTTTTATTCTGATTGCAACACTCTGAGCATGCTGACGAGATTTACAGCCAGATCCTGCAACAGGACTGTGTGAGGGAAGAGGCGTGCTTTGTATTTGCATGCTCAGCTAAACGCTCACCTGCTGAAGGTCGACCACGTCTCTCGACTGCCTGTTGGTAAATGTAAATCGTTACGAGAGGCGTGAGGTATGAATAATGTGTAATTAACCTTGCGCTGGCAGATGCCCAGCTTTGGCCCACTTGGCAATCGGGCTCTCTAACCATGCCAGAGCTCATGTGGTCGAGCCAATCGATGTGAAATTACTCGCCTGAATTACTCGTCTGGTGAACAGTGCATGTATTTAATTTCTCAAACATGGAACAGCTCGAGTCTGGGGTGAACTCTGTGCTGATGTTAGAAAATCATGTTGTGCTGATGGTTTTTTTCAGCAAGGGAAGAATACAAGACCATGATTTTACATGCTAAATATCATCTTAAGCGCTATGTATCAACCTTCTTTCTGAATATTTAAGTTGAATCTGGTTTGTTATCAGATTCAGATCATGAACCTGCTTACACACTGTGATCGAATTACAAAATTTAACCAAGAAAAGAATACCAAAAGGTGCAGAATAAACCAAGAGGCTCAGTAAACTACTTGAGTAAACACACAGGGCAGCTTTTCTGGGAGCTATTTGCACTAAATCAGGTCCTCCTTTGACCCTAATGCACACACTCAACTCAATAACAAACGTTATTTGTTAGAAACAACTGATACACTATCTGATGATGACCTCTTTCCTGCATTTGAGGCAGGGGTAGCTTGCAAACACTTTACTGAGCCAAGACACGACAAAACATCCCCTCTGACCTACACTATGGCTTGGAGATAAAACCAAAGCTGGGATTGTTGGGGTTGGTGTGGTATTAGGCTTGTGGGTTTGTTCACTATTGTCAATTGAAGACATTTTGTCAGCTGCAGTGACACTCATGGAAGGGTTTTAAAAAAGGGGCGTGGTATCCATAATGTGTGTTGTGTGCTTGTTACATCATTACAGCAGAGAAAAAAAATACAGAGCAGAAGCTGATATTCGGCTGTAGCGGTTAACAAGATGTAAAACTGCATAAGGTGCAACTATAAATCAACATAATGAGTTTATTATTTTTAGCTTTAACCAGGCTCATTATAAAAGTGAAATTAAATCATATAGGCTAATCTATGTATGTACAGTATGTGCTCTGTGTGGAAAGGCAACAGAGATGTTTAATGAGTAAAGTTTAGATTTTTCTAAGGATGGACAGTGGTTTATGTAGGGCAAAAAAAAAAAGCAAAAGGGAACATATTTAAGCAACATCACACTCGAGGTTGTGCTGTTGTACTGAATATCAGCATGGCTGCAATGAGATAAAAAAAAATCACAGCTGTACTGATATTCGGTACAACAGCATGACCTTGAGTGTGAAATTGCTTTTATACAACCGTTCCACAGACACTATTTATTGTCAACAGAGACGGAAGAATCAATTTAGTTACGTATTGTGACAATTGATGTTACATGATGCTGACTCCAAAAGAGAAAAAAAAAAAATATATATATATATATATATATATATATATATATATATTTTTTTTTTTTTTTTTTTTTTTTTT
>JAOVVB010000049.1:7346117-7358191 GCA_028570985.1 Heterobranchus longifilis
TGGAGCTTTCTAAATTAACCACACAGGATAGCACCCTGGAGCAAAGTTGGTTTAGAATTGTAACAAAATCTCAGAAACAAAAATATATGATGTATCTATCAAAAATATTCCTAAATTCGTGATACATACAGAATCGCAATACGAATCGAATCGGCATCGAATCGATGATTATCATATCAGGAGGCCTCTGGTGATTCCTGTGCCTTATGATTTTATCATTTATTTAATTATTTATTTGTCTCCGCCCACAAACATTGTTCAGCATCTGGACCGAGAATGACTGTTGCTAAGAAACACAACCAATGATTATATGAGATGTAGCATTACGGTTTTTAAGTTAATTAAGTTAGTGTAATTAAGTAACGATTATTAGAACGCCTTGGAGTGATGGAGTGATGCATATAGTTAGACATCCCAGTGCTGTTGTACTCTATATCAGCACTCACAGAATGTTTCTTGTACAATCAGATAACTCGGTCGGAACTAACTATTGTATAATATGAGGTACAAGAATTTTTTTTTTTAATATTGGCAGAAACCACGTTTTCGGACAGACCTTTAAATCGCCTGACTTGCTAGTCATCACTGTCGACTATTCTTGATGCTATTTCAAGCTGTGGTTTTAATAACCTGAATGAAATAGTTTATACTAAAGGACATGAGCATTAACATACAGGTTTATCAGGGAAGGGAGTGGCTTGTTTAAGGTTGTGGGAATTACACAAAAATGTAAGAAAGTGAAGCATGTGTTTTGGACTGTACATAAACGATCACCTACAAGTGTATGACCTGTCTGGTGCCTCAGGAAAGGCGAATGGTTTAAAATCAGGCGTGTTAAATAATGTGGGTTTTTTTTAATATATATTATTATTATTATAATTATTATTATAAAGCTTTTCTGTTGCTAGCTTCCGTTAGCCTGCACACGAACTGCAGCTGTAAATCTACAGCACAGGTTAAGAATCATAAGATCAATACTTCTGTAATAACCCAGTAACAAATAGTACAAAGTCGACGATAAACAAATGTCCTGTTTACAGAAGACATATTGAGCACTACGGATTTAATGCAAGATCAAGGAAAACCGCGTTTTATTCGAGTTGAAGCAGTGCTTGCTATCTGTGTTTGCTGCCCAAAAACAAGCACTTAAAGCAACGTGACGTAAAGCTGATTCGATTTATCGATATGACATGACGAATAGTTCATATTAAGAATACATGGCCAATCTATTCATACTTTCGCAATAAGCGGGGAAACACCGCTAATTAAGGTGCTGCAAACATGTATTCGCTGCAGCACTCAGTCTTAACCTTCATGATTGACGTGTCAGATATTACATTATGGTAACAGGAATTTTTTTCGTGTGACCATCCATGAGAGGCAACTCACGTTCACACATTTGTAAAAGATTCCCACGACATAAAGCATAACTTCATTTTTCACGTTTACGGTTATCTGAATGAGGAGGAGGAGGGTCAGTGTAAACCTTTGCAAATGCCCGAATTATCACATCTCTTCAAGCTCTGGAATTATAATCGACATATCTATTAAATGTTTCAGGTGCAAACCTAAATCTTGTATCCGTGTATAATTATGACTTTACGTTAACAGAATGTTAGGCTGTGAACTAATATCACTGTGTCCGGTGTTTCTCCATGGACAGGCTCCATCATGACCCCGAACAGGAGAAAGACAAGCAAACTACCGGACCATCCTCTTCTAAAACAATCATGAGGTGGACGGCACACATTGCCCCTTAAGCAAAGAAGAATACACTACTTCATTCAGGAGGATCATCTCACACACTTCCATAACAGAGGCTTATGAAACACCAAGTGGCTCGGATATGATTTTTATCTGTCCATATGCAAACATGAGCTTGCTCCAGTTGGTATCATGTTGGTGCGGAGATGGATTATACACACACACACACACACACACGCACATGAAAATCAGCCTAATACTAAGGAATGGTTGTAAACGCAAAAGCACAGAATTCACAAGCATTCTTTGTTGGAAATCTATAAACATGTGAAAGAGCATGTTTTAACATCTTCCTGAGGGTCAGGAGGAATATGGAGATTTAATATAACCAAAAGACAAAAAGACGAAAGAATTCCTCGGTTTGTAAGTTAGGATTAGGTGAAGCTATAGTATGTATTGAATCACATTTACGTCAAAGGAAGGTTCTTACAAGGATAGCGTGTGTGTATGTGTGTCTGTGTATGTGCATCCGTGTGTGTGTGTATATGTGTATGTGCACGCGTGTGTGAGGGAGAGAGAGAGAGGGTGATCTCATAATCTCCTAGGATATTGTGTTCAAATCAAGTTTGTGCTGAGAGTCAAGAGAGTAATGTTGTCGAACCCACCTGAGGAGCATGAGATGAGGAACACTCCGAAGGCCAGTTTTGTCGCAGAACCCATTGTAGATAGATTTCTTCTTGTTTTTTTTTTTGGTTTGGTCCTTTTAAAACCAAGTAGGTCCTTCTTTCAGAATCCGACAGGCCTCCAGTACTGTTCCGGTTTGCTTAGTGTGATCAATCGGTTTAAAAGAAAAACACATCCATGCTGATGGGAAGGATGGGGAACGCAACGTGAAACAAAAATATATATATACATAAAAAAAAAATCCCAGGAGTTTCAAAATAAAGCCCTATCAATCTGATCCCCTGGATCCCGATAGATCCCTACTCGATCAATAAATTGTTAAAAAGAATAGAAATATATAGAATTATATGATTAATCGTCTCTCTGTATTGTGCGTAACCTTAATAAGACTTAACACTACTACTACAAGAAAGCCCATCCTGAATCAGTCACCAAAGGAAATCAAAAATATTGAATAAATAAATTTTAAAAAATTGATCTAACTCACAGCTCACAGCTCGATCTGATTTTCTCTCTGGGCCAAAATGAAGGATTAATAACTCCAAACCAAACCAGGTTCATGGCTTTATAAGGTTTTCTCTAACACGCATATATATACCAAATTATTTCGCGTTAAACGTTTCTCTGCTGCTTATCCCGAACAGTCTTAAATGCTGGAGGGAAAAAACGGCGTTTAAGAGACCGAAATACACTTAAATGAAAGCTCTAACTAGATAGGATAAGACATTTAAAATATGTATATTAATCTAAAAAGAATGAACGATGAAACGGAGAAAATGCTAACGATGCTAACGCGGTGTATTCACATTCCGCGCGAGCTCTTTTTCTTTCTCGCTTTCTTTCTATTCCTGCTCGCGGGAAAAAAACGCTAACGTTAACCTTACATACCTTACAAACGCTCCTATTCATAGATATTTTTTAAGTCTCTGAGGCAAAAAATAAGAAATAAAAACCCCGGTTAAATATGTCGACGGAGAGAAATCTCGACGGTTCTACCGTGTCCGCTCGCGCGCATCGGCTCCTTCAGCGGCGGTTATAGCAGCAACGTCCAAAATGTATAGATAGATAGATATCTATAGGTGTATATAATACGATATATATTCCTCTGGTTTAGTTCGGATAAATCAATATGTTTCCCGTTGTCTCTCTGTCTGTCGCTCTCTGTGAGTGTGTGTGTGTGTGTGTATATGAGTCTCTCTCTCTCTCTCCCTCTCTCCAGCTCTCCCTCCAGCTCTCCCTCAGTGAAGTGCTTCACACTGTAGGCATTACTGTATATTCAAGATGGCAGCCCGGGCGGGCGGATTGTTTGTGTTTTTTTTTTTCCCCCTCCCTGCCCTTCCTTCACTTTCCCCTCCCATTTTGTGTCCAGACATGATTGATGGCTCTCCCGGCCAATCAGCGAGCAGGAATGAATAACAGAAGCAAATCGAATTCCGAAGAAATCATTTAAGCCCCGCCTCCGTGTTGTGTGTGCGTGTGAGTGAGGAGGAGCTCGTGAAGAGTGGAGTGAAGTGAGCACTCAGTCAGTCACTCCTCTCACTCTCTGAGAGCTCACAGAGGCCCTGATACTTTACTATGTGTGTGATTATGTATAAATATAAAAAGGTTTAAATGTAATAATACTATTATTATTATTCCATCAAGGCTAATTGTTGGTGGTGGCTCAGTGTGTTAGGGCTCTGACGGTTCGAGCCCAATACAATACAAGTTTGCCACTGTTAGGCCCTTGAGCAAGGCCCTTAACCTTGTCAGCTCCAGGGGCACCGTATAATGGCTGCTCTCCAGCCTACTAACAAAAAGCTGGGATATGCAAATAATAAAAAATTCCCTGTGCAGTAATGTACAGTATAGGAGATGAACAGAGCCTGAACTTAAGGTGGCGTTAGCACCGTCGCCTCGCATCTCCAGGTGCAAAAAAAGTGTTTCTGTTGCACCACTCAGAAGCTTGTGCGCTCGGCACAGAATCAGTTATATCCAGCGTGATCAATCATGTCTGATCAAGCTAAACACCAGTCAATTCTGGTCACTGGTGATCGACTGGTGTAAATGTAAAAGCTTAAAACAATAGATTTTGGAGTCAATGTGGGGATACATGAATTGGCACAACAAAAGAATCACGATTCATAACTGAATTTTACATTTAGTCTAAATACTAGCAAGTATAAGCAGGGGTTCTCACACTTTTTGCATCCATGTTCCTGTTTAACGGTAAAATAAATATTAAATTGTAATTATATTCAAATTTAGTAATTTCATGTTCTTGTTTCTTTTCAAAATTTACCCATTTATAATTATGCCTAAAAGTGATGATTGTTAATAATTTTCTGATTTTCACAGAGGCCAGATTATTGGTCAGTCTGAGAATGAATCGTCCCAGAGACAAATAGCTAGCATATCTTGAAATATCCCTTTATTCCCTTAACAGAATTATAGCTAAATTTAAAGGAAAGTGTCAAACATGAGTCATGACCTGTTCGATCTGGGCCTTATGAAGAACGTCTTTGTGCTGTTCAAAGATCTTCTGTAGACTGACCCTCATTTAATAGCTCTAGAAGTTTTAAAAAGATGTCAAATTAGCCCAAGAACAGCAAAATTATCTTCATCAGATTGCTTATTATGGACAAGAACCAAGAAGAAGCCCAGGAGGAAGTCAATAGAATTTGGTGTCTTTTTTCTTTTTTTTTTGGCATGTCTGTTTATTTTCCACCAATGCAACACAGCTCTAAGTTATCTTCAGTAAACGATTTTGATTGCAGTTTATCTGGAGCATTTTCCACTGGGTGTATGCAGCTTGTCTGTCAAATGGCACCATGAGCCTACATTGTCCTTCTCACGCTTGTTCACTTATTGCTGACCCACTTGCCGGTATGTTTTGGAAAGTGGAAGAAAAACGGGGTACACCCACTGGGAGAACATGAGTAACGGTAGACAAACAATCTCAGGTTTAAAGAGCTCAGGTCTGTATATATACTACATGTGATTTCAACCCAGTAACAAAATTTGTTGAAAATAATTGAAGCATTAAGGACGCATGTGGTTCCCATGGGGTAAAGTATCCAAAAGCTCAGCCATGCCACCAATTGATAAATATAAAAAGTGGAACAAAGTTGGCCACTGCGTTACAATAGCTCTAGCTTTTAACTGCACAGTTCCTAGTAACTAAAACTGAATTGTCATCATTTTCAGAGTTCTAGTGGATCCAACAGCGTTAGGAGTACAGTATACTGTAGATATGCTCATGACAATCAGGGTAGTTTTTTTTTTTTATGAATATTTTTTGTATCATTATACACATATCATGTTTCTAAACAATGTCTTATTACTAATGGTTGTATGTGTCATAATATTTATACTTCAGTAATTAATGTGCACAAGATGTACAGTAGCCATCATTCAACATTATTCAGCGTTAATTTTTAAAAATATAATTTTCCTCCAGCATTAGTCACAGCCAGTTTTAATAAAAGCTTACTTAACATCATTTTATCTCGATACACAAAAGCATCTCAATATACTAATAGCTACTCGTGTCATATGAAATATTGAAATTAAGGGACCCTTAATCTGTTTTTGATTTAATTTAATTTCATTTTATTTAAGCAATCATAAATACAACCATTGTGTCCAAAACTATTATGATTGTACGCTCCTGTGCGTGTGTGTGTGTGTGTGTGTGGGTGGGTGGGTGTTTGCGTTGGTCTACAAATACACATAATCCCCTCTGTTTCAAGCCTCATTACACCAAGTGTTTTCATTGCTGCAAAAAATGCATTAGTCCTGTGCTCTAAGCTCATCCATTTTCTCGTGTAACGAGTGAGCAGGGGCCTTTTAAATGGGTGCTGGGTGGAACATTTTTAAGCATAATGCCATTATGGGATGTGATTTTTTTTTTTTCTTTTCGCCTGAACGAGTGGCGACTTTCCCAATATCCCTACTAAGCTGCTATGAAGGTCAAACGCTGATGCACACTGATATCGTCCCATCATGTTCTCTCCCACTCTTGATATATAAAACCCTAAATATTGCAGTCGAACGCAACTTTTTTTTTTTTTTTTCGCTTTCCACCATTTTTTTTCTCTCTCTGTGTCTCTCCTGGTTTCATAGCTTCAGTAAAACCTCAGCGAAATTTTCCCGAATATTATTAGCTCAGTGTCAATATGTGTTCCAAGAGCCACCTTTTATTCTCTAATCCTTACAAATGAACAGTTAATGCTATTCACTATTGACTACAAGAAACCATTAGAATGAAAAATATCGTGCAGATGTTGGCAGGGATTTGACACACTGACATCTTGATTTATTTAGGCTATGTCCTTGTACTGCTTTCATTCTTCCCTTATTAGATAGACATGACGTGGCACGTTTGTCTTATCTGATGAATTTGAGGGACTCCGTAATATATTCAGATTTCGATTTAGAGACTTCACAGTGTCACCGTTTGAGGGATTTCGTTCTGTTTATCTATAGGGTGTAATTAAGCTTTCAGCAAGATGTAATATGTTCGGTAATAAGAAGGTAATATATGCACCGAGTTCCTGCTTGAGGCATGTCATGTTCCTTTGCAGTGGAATTCCCCCAAGTGAAGGTTGCGCAGCTTATTTACAAATTGTAACTGCTTTTCTTTTCTTTTTTGAATGTTTCATGCTTGCGGAATGCTCAGGGTTGAGGGCTATGCACTTTGCATACACTCTTCTCTAAAAACTGTGCACATTTGATCATTTATGGTAAGGTATGTTTGCGCTGAGAACACAGGAAACAACACCTTATGAATATTTTTGGTTTTGTGGTCTGGGGTCTTTGTGAGAACACAATGTAAAGTTCATCTAACCTGGGTGTGGTGTCCAGTACGTGACTGGTTTGAAATCAACATATTAAATGTACCATTGCTAAAGTATTATAATCGGCACATTCTTTTTACTCACGTTAAAAAATGTAATGCGTTTAATATTATCTTACACAATGACTCATTATTTTCAGTATGCAGTACTGTAGGTCATTTATCTTCAAAAAAAACAAAAAAAACATCTGCCTTATCCTGGTTCTCTCCCAGTGTGCAAGGCAGGGATACACCATGAATGAGACACCAGTCGATTGCAAGATCCGCGTACACTTGCGCTTATTAACATCCGGTGTGAATGTAGAGACGCTAACCCAATTTTGGCACAGTTTTAGAAGGTGGAATGAAACTGGAGAACATCCTGGTGAAATCCTGAAGCTGTGAGGCAACAATGCTATCTGCTGTGCCATCATGTTGAACTAGTGGGTTGTATGTTGTGTTATGTTATGAAATTATGGGTTTATAGCTGAAATATTCGTAATAGGACTTGACCCGAAGCTACTACAATAAGCTTTTTGTGAAGCTTATACTTTCCCTGAGGATGCTGCACAAAATGTACAATGGGTTTCATGATAGCCGTAGCATGTTTATCACGTTTATTGTTACCATAATGTGCAATCGAACTATGGCTAAGAAAAAACTATTTGTATATGAGCGTAAACCTTCAAGGCGGCACGGTGAATTAGTGGGTAACACTGTGGCCAAGCACCTCCAGGGTCCGGGTTCGATTTCCGCCTCGGGATCTGTGTGCATCAAGTTTGCATTTCCTCCGGGTACTCCGGTTTCCTCCCACAGTCAAAAGACATGCAGATTAGCTTAGTTGGCATTCCCAAAGTGCCCATAGCATGTGAATGAGCATGCGAACGAGCGTGTGAATGAGTGTGTGAGTGTGTGAATAAGTGTGTGTGTGTGTGTGTGTGTGCATGTGCCTTGTGATGGATTGGCACCCTGTCCAGGGTGTACCCCGCCTCATCCCCCAAGTCTCCTGGGATAGGCTCCAGGCCCCCTGCGACCCTGAATACAGGATAAAGCGGTATAGACGATGCATGAGTGAGTGAGTGAGTGAGTAAACCTAAAATGAAGGCATGGAGTGTTTGGATAGAAAGTAAAAATTGGCATTAGTGGTATTTCGGTTCTTCATAAAAGATATTTCTTTTTTTTATCCAGCATTAATCAATTATTTCAACAAACACCATAAATTGCATAGATTCTGATGCAGATGAAGGCCACAAGTATGTGAACAGCTATGTTTTTCGTGACATGTAGAGAATTTTTGTTAATTTGCTAAATTCTTTAGCGCATACATTTGTCTTTGTCCTCATTTTTCACATTCTTACTCCGAACTAGATAACGCATTAATGTTTTGAACATGACAGAACTTATCTCACCAGATCTGTATCTCATCAAGTGGCCTGAACTGAACTCTGTCGTGTGCTCAGTTAACACGTCCCATAATGCTGCGTTCACCACCGAACTATAGACCAGGTGCAAAAACTTCAGGAAACCCAGTAGCTGCGAATGATTAAATATTTAGGTGGATATTCTGTGTTGTCAGACTAAATAGTTTAAGTATTCTTTCAAGGACGAGATCTGTTTAGAAGGCAAGGCGGTTACGGAGATGAGGTCAACGACAACATGACCCCCGTCTGAAAACTGAGCCCTTGGCTCCGAAGCACCTACTCTTTCTGCCTCTTCCAGTTCACAGAGCCGAGAGCCAGCAAGTCGCGTTACAAGCTGCTCTTTTCGAGCGTGTTAAAACTTAGCCTTTGGTGCACGGTTCGAAAACCCTCGGCCATAGTACAAGTCACTATAATTGATCTTTTTAATTCTTGATTTGATTGGGTTCATTAGGTAAGTCTCATTATCTTTTTAATCACATGGCCATGAGGGTTAATGATAAAAAGACTTTCTCTGAAATTGGAAATGAAGTGAAATGTTGGACATTAGGTTCTGCTCGAAGGGATCTTTGATAAGGTACTGTATATTAATCTATACGATAGACTTGAGATCATTATCATTCACCTTATGCTCCTTCCTTTCATTACAATACATGCATTGTCCAAAAAAAAAAAAAAAAATATATATATATATATATATATATATACGTATATATATATCATTTGAAAAGATTGCAAAGAAAGCATTTTAAAATTCTCATAATAAGTGGATTAATTCTATTTTACCTTTTTGACTTGGAGGCATTTTGTGCAATAGCAATCACTGTCACGGTAGGTTTTTAACGCACATACCCGAACACAAAACAGAATAAATGCAAACTATCTGCCACACAAAATGTACAAAACAAAATGATGCTTTCTTCTGCTCTTTTTTTTCTTTTTTTCTTTTTTGACACACCCACCCATTGTTCCAGCATTACTGTTGGGGCTGAGCCCTACCATATACTACTGAATACCAGCTGTTCATCTTTTGTCCTATAATGTCCTCATTTACAACTCCATCCTTTTTAAGTTCTGTTAATAAATAATAACCTCTTCTGATTAAGGAACGACTTGGCAGCTATAATCTATTGCATATTAGATGCTGCACAAATATAGGGCAGCATGCTCATTTACCACCATAGTTAATAGTGCACATACTGGTTAAAATACCAGCTGCAAAAAGCTTTAATGGAGTTCCATTGAGGAAAGAATCACACTGCCTCATTCTTGCTCTTTATGAACAGCACAGAATGTAGGAGGAGCGGACAGGATGGTTGAAGCAGTTGCCAGAGTTGTGGTGATTACATCAAATCGGGCTGGTTTAAAAGGTCATGCGCTATAAAATTTAATACATTTAAACAAATAAATACAGGGTGTAAGTGTACTGTAGAGTGAATCTATGAGCTGAATAAATCTTTTATTGTAATATACAGTAGATGTCAGATTATATAGTAAGATCTATTTGAGATATATCTACTTATATAAGTTTGCAAGCAAGAAATGGGGATTATGTCGAGTGGATAATGTCCATGCATTAGAAGTGCGTGCGCACCACAGTGGCCTTGGTTATTATTTCTTTTTTTTCCCCTTTCAATTAAGTGAAGACCAAGGGAAAAAAGGAACAGGAAGTGAATTTTTAAGAGCTAGATTTTGAGATTTTTTTATTTCCTAAGGCCTGGCATCTCTATTGAGTGCTATTAGTTCTTCTGTGTTTATCTCACACACTGACAATCGTGAAGCTCAAATCGAGCTGAATGCTGGATGACTGCATGTTATTGATGCTCAACTGTCTATTCTGGGCTTACTTAAAAAAAAAAAAAAAACAATTAAAAAAAAGTACTGTTAATCATAATACCTGAAGATGGTTTCCAAGATGCACAAGATGTATCGTGATGTAAACATTTGCTGACAAACTGCCAAGAAAATTGACATGTTGCATTAAAACATAAGCGTGAAAAAACTCAGATGTAATATGAAATTATTCCTCATTGTCAGGTTGCCCAGCCCTATTCCACACCGCACTGTTTCAATTCAATGTTATTTATATAGCGCTTTTAACAATGGGCAAACACTCAGTGACTTATATATTTACCTCAGTGCGGTATTTGTTTCTTTGCTCATCAGAATTTCTATTTGATCTTTACCAGGGGCCGAGGGGTTGTGGTGTATAAGATCTACTGCTATAAGTGAACAGATGAACACCATGCTGTGTTTACTTCCAGTCAGCTTGCTGGTTTATCACATACAATGCATTTCATTGGTCATTTCTAATTACAGTGTCTTGGATGTTAAAAACAACATTGAAATGTTGAAGTCATTGTGATAAATTCTGTAATTGGACATGATGGATTTAATTTTTTTTATTTCTGCCAAACAATTTTTTTTGTGGTTTTTAAACGCCATCAATCCAGGCTGGACATGGCTTGCTTATTTCCTGATGCACCAGGTTTCCGTGGATGTAGGAAAAACAGCAAGGCTATTTAATTTTACAAGTCACTAAGGACCCATGTGCAATTTCCTCTTCTTTAATATGCAAGTTCCCCTTTAAAAACCTTGTCACTAAGTGCTATGTTCAAAGCCATAACATGTTGAGGAAGGAAATCTAAACCCTGAGCTCCTCTAGTATTCACTTGACATCTGATCAAGCCAGAAGTAATCCAGGTCTTCCTTGCATTATATGAAATATTTAATATTACTCAGATTTTTTTTGTGTGGTCTTTATTTAATCTGTTTTGTTTATTGAATGCTGTGTACTTGCACTACTGTGTGTAATGTCTTGTCTATAACAAATGTACAGTGTTGTATGTTGATCTGTACACTTTGAGATCCACAAACAATGGACAGGAATCAAATTACTTGAGTGCGCCAACATATTTGGCGTACAAAACCCGATCCTAAATCTGATATACACCTATCAGCCATCACATTAACACTGATTATCAATTATTGTGTATAAACCAGTAAACCGATGACAGAATCATTGGCACCCAAGGCTCACCCATGCCCAAGGGAACCAAAGGCCAGCCTGTTCAGCCTGTTCCAACAGAAAAGCCAATGCAGCATGAATTGCTGAAAAAAGTTAATGATGTCCATGATAGAAAGCTAATAATGGAGTGTGCACGTGGTCCAGTGGCCAAAGAGCCTAAGGCAACCGACGCGGCCTTCAAATTCCCTAGATCCCAATCCGATCAATTCAATTCAATTTTATTTGTATAGCACTTTTAACAATTGTCATGGTCGCTAAGGCAATTATGGAAGTTTGTATGAAATGTGAATGTGTATGAATCAAAATGATAAGATTGTCCCTGATGAGCAAGCCGAGGACAACGGTGTCAAGGAAAAACTCCCTGAGATGGCAATAGGAAGAAACCTTGAGAGGAACCAGATTCAACAGGGAACCCATCCTCATT
>JAOVVB010000049.1:7358291-7383981 GCA_028570985.1 Heterobranchus longifilis
ATTTGCCAGCAACTTCCATTAAAAGCTACACTTACTCTCCCATCCAGTGTTAGTAATATGGAGTCACTCTTGATGTCTCGGTGGATGACTCCTTGTGCATGGAGATAGGCTAGAGCCTGTAGGACAGCATCACACACTGTAGCTATCTGCTCCTCTGTCAACCTGATTGTACAAGTGCACGCACGTGCGCCCACAAACACACAAACAGTGACCGACAGATATATTAGCTAGGACAGGTACTGTAACTCCACCATAAAACACAAAACTTCTCCCTAATACTGTCCTCAGGGGAGTGTAAAGTAATGTGAAGATGAATGGGTGTGAGCAGCTTAGGTAATCTACTGTATGTACTCGCTTGTTCACATAATCTTGTTTTTCTGCTTAGTCCAGTTTGAGTAACAAGGGCTTCAAATTGTCTTTGCACAGCCAATAGGAATCAAGCCATGGAATTGATAAGCCATTACTATATATTTAAAATACCTTACATAGCCTTCAATACTACGAACGAATACTATCATTTGCTCTGAGCACAAATGTGATTACATCTAGAGTACATTCAGTTCTAAAAAAAAAAAAGAAATAATGTCCTGGACAAGTAAACAGGTTTATTTGTATTCTACACCAAGCTGCACCTTAATACAGCAATTAAACCCAGTCTATTTTATTTATATCGGCTACTCGACTGGTGGAGCTCACTGCATATTTTATGAGCTACACATCCCACACAGGTGCTGATTACTGATGGTAGTATTTCTGTTTCACTGCTGATCAAATATTATTCATCTGATGGACAGTTCTTAGAATAGCAGTGACACTGTCATTGTTTCAATGACACAATTCTACTAAGTTGAGAAAAGTTCCTGGTATTATTTAAATGCATTCACTAGGCTTCTTTTCTCTGTAAATAATTTTGTGCATGCAAACAGTCCATTTATCCACCAGTGTCAGTTTTAGATGTGTGGATACTGATTGCTGGATATACAAGGTGACACAGAATAAGGGGAATTTTTTTTAATGCGTATTGGTAGCCATTAGCAGGTGGTGGCACTGCGGGTTAGTGACATTTAGCAAGTAAACACTCCGCCATTTTAGTAATCATGGATCAGTGGAACAGGCAACAGCGTGCGTTAGCCATAAAAATATTTTTATAAAATATTGTAAAAAAGTTCACATTTTTTTGGGTCACTTTGTATAACCATATCTAAGACTTATCCCTACTGATCTCAGATCAGAAGTCGAAAATAACGCTGTCATTAAGAAGAATAAATTAAAAGAATAAAATAAGTAAAACTATCTTCACAAATTAGTGCTGATCTCAGTTTAGATAAGAGAGTGGAAGAGAAAGAGAAGATGCAGGAGAAAGAGAGATGTATGTTTTACTGTTGTGAGAACTGATCTCAGATCAACAGTGGGTTTCTGTGTACATGTTGCTTTTTGCCCCTACAGGAGAACCAGAGACTTCGTGAACAAAATGAAGATCTTAACGGTCAGATCCTCACTCTGAGTCTCCAAGGAGCCAAATCGCTGATCTCCACGCAGACGAAAGCTCAGTCCCTGGCAGCAGAAATCGACAACGCCTCACGCGACCAGGTATCGCTTTGACCTTGCCAATCCTCCAGCCAGTGTAGACATTTTGGGATAGATAAGAAACTTAAATTGTATTATTTTTTTCTTTGTTGTTCTTTTTATCTGTTGCACTTTAATGACATCATGTTTCACTGATAAAATGTGTTACATTTCTTAGATCAGAATCTCAGATCTAAGTAATGCTTCGAGTTTATCATTTTGTACTTGAGTTTTGACACGTATAGAAAGTTCTGGTGCACTAAATATCCACTCTTATGTCTTTCCACAGTTAATGGAAGCTCTGAAGGAGCAGGAAGAGATCAACATCCGTCTCAGGCAGTACATGGACAAAGTTATTTTATCCATCCTCGACCACAATCCTTCCATCCTGGAGATTAAGTACTGAAAACAAGCTCTTGGTTATCAAAAACTGAAAAAAAGATCGAAGCTTGCTGCCCCCTGCTGCCCTGGAGGTTGAACTGCGTACTTGTGAAAGGATTTGGACTTCATGTAGCGAAGCATATTTTTCATTCTCTCTTTGTGAGACCTCGGGACACCCTGGAGTTGTTGCAGTTTGTGACGGATTAAGGCACCTGGCAGCGGAACGGCAGGATGATGGATTACGAGCGTCCAGAAAACTCTGATTGTCTTCCTTCCGCCCCCCCGGATGTTATTTTTGTTCTAAGAGCTCGTTTCAGAGCTGCTATTTTGGGCATTAATTCTGGCGTTAAGCAAGTTGATCAGAGGGAAATACGAGTCTGGGAAAGTGTCAGAGATGGAAATCGAAAGTGCAAGATGAAAAAAGGGGTGGAAGCACATCCTGATTCTACCATGACTGGATTAAGGGGTGGAGCTTAACTTGAATCATGTCTTTCGGAGACTTGATTATGGCTTGATGCCATGTCATGTAGTGTTGGTTTTAACAGGACCATGTGATGCTTTAGTGACCAGTAAGAGACACTGTTAATACCGCTAATACCTGTGATACCTCAGCAGATTTCTAGCTAGCATAAAGCTACTGGGATATTCGATTTTGTAATCAAAACCATTTTGCGTGAAGAGGTGACTCGAAGCAACTAAATGAAAGTTTTTTTTGTTGGTGTCGTTGGTCATTTAATCACGATTATGATTGGCTGTTGTACCTTAAGCTCCGCCCTTTTTCCAACCAGAAGTCCCACTCACTGTGTGTAATACACTACATAGGCATGGGCTGATGTTACATTTCCACCTGATACAATCACAACTTTTTAGCCTTTGGCCTACATTTGAGTAATTCTGGATTATAATACTACAAAATAAGGGCTTTTTTTATTTTAGAATCAGACAAACCTCATGAGCACAATAATTTTCCCAGGAAAAAATGAGAGATGCCCAGAAATAATTCACAGTAATAATTTTGCTCATCCTTTTTAACTGATTAGTGGTACACGCTAGTTAGTAAGAGCAGGATCTGAATGTTGACTTAGCATTATGAATGTGCATATGTTCTATAACAAGTGCTTCCTGTTTTTAAGCTGTTCCTAATAATGCTGCTGAAGTAGGCATCTGCATCATCATCATCATCACCTTCGTCAGGGTCTTTTCTTTATTTCAGAAGTGTTTTCATTGACAGCATTGCCTTATTTTCTTTTTATTAAAATGCTAATTTATTTGTTATATGAATCGGCTGCAAATTGGATAATGTAGAACCAATTGAAAACTTGAGTATTTATCTCAGGCTAATTTAAGATAAAAGGACATTTGTGTACGTTTAATTTTTAGCCAAAGTTTGACCTTTAATTACATTCAGGACCTGTTATTTCCATCTCAGCGCCAGGTATCGGCTGTGTCGGGATTAGTGAGTCACTTGAACCAGTTTGTGATGTTTTTTTTTTGGGTGACTGGGCGGGTTTGATGATTTGCTACGCACCTGTTTTGGGTTTTCCCCACTCATTTGTTTAAGTTTTTTTTTTTTTTTTTTTGCAAGGTAAAGTTGTGTCTCACGGCCACGGAGCTTACTTTCCTTTGCACAATGAACATGTGAACATTTATGTTTTTCAGTTTTGTTCAAGTGTTTGTACTTTTTTATTATTATTAAGTGGCTGCACTGGCGGACCTGCTGATTGTGTAGCTGACTTGCACCTTTTTTGAAACACACTCCATTTCAGTGCAATTTCTAAACAAAGTAAATACTTCAAACTGTACATAGGTAAATGAAAAACTTATTAGTTTCCACATACTTTTTCCACACTGTGTTGTATAGCTTAGCTTTCACTTTGTCACAGAATGTCTCCTAGCTCTAAAACCAATAGAATACCACTAATTTGGCGACAGAAGCCGAATGCCAGCTGGAGTTGCGTGTTACCAGACTGTCATGGCTAATGATGTCCATTTTTGCCTTCTTAAATCCTTTTGCTAATCAAATTTCTTGTTTTGACTGTTGACGTTATAGATGTACAGATGTTCCAAACACAGGAACATTTTAAACACCTCAGATTAGCATCTTGTTAATTTATTAATGTAAACTGGAGTATTGTTACGTATTTCCTTTATATTGGTTTTTTTTTTTTTATGGGCCATGCTTCGCCGTCCTGAGTGTGACTGAAGGAGTCAACTGTAACATGTTGAAGTAAGGTGGAATGTAACTTTGGCAATAAAATCTAAAATCAGTGTGTGGTTTCTTCCCTTTTTTTGTAACAAAACAACTGTCCATATATCCATATAGAATTTTACATTTCAGGATAATGTTGACAAACCGACACAATGGCATATATTTGGTGTTGGGTATCTTGTGTATGTGGTAGCTGAGTAACATTAATATTAAGTATAAATAATTTCTCTGGTTTTAAATATAATGAATTAAATCTAAATAATAAAATTTACTAAAATAGAATAAATGGCACAGAATAAGTGGCACAGTGAAGTAGTGGTTAACACTGTCGGGTTCGATTCCCGCCACGGGTCTGTGTGTATGGAGTTTGCCTGTTCTTCCTCTGCTTCGCGGGTTCCCTCCAGGTACTCCGGTTTCCTCCCACAGTCCAAAGACATGTATTGATATAATTGACATTTCCAAATTACCCATAGTGTGTGAAGAAGCGGTTTTGTGTATGTGCCCTGTGATGGATTCGCACCCTGTCCAGGGCGAATCCCCACCTCGTCTCCTGGTTTAGGCTCCAGGCCCCCCGCGACCCTTTAAACAGGATAAAGCAGTAGAGACGATGAGCGAGTCTAAAACTGGATGTGACAGGATTATAAAATAGATTTTAAATTGGCTATCCTTGGATTAAGAAATATGTTTTAAGGAATCTGACTGATTTACATGTCACGTGATCCTTCAGCCAATCACATGAAAAAACTAATTAACTAATGAGGTGAACTAAATTGATTCACAGGTCGAGTTAGGCTTAACTAAAAAAAAATGTGTGTGGAGAAAATGCTGTTACAGAGCTGTGTAACTTGTGCTCGCTTACATATATAAAGATAAAAATCACTTTACGCAGAAAGAAAAACGATGCACGCTGTAGGGAGTCATAAAAAGAGTCGATTCTGCGACTCTAAGCTTTGTCGATTGAGGGATGAATCAAACGCCTCGAGTCGACTCTTCAGTGATTCGCCACACAGATGCTGTAAACTGTTAAAGTGGAGCTCTGAAGCTGCTGGAGAAAGTGTAAAACAAAACAAAATGTAAAGGAAAAATGACAAAAACAGCTCGAGGATTCCAAAGCTTACTAAACCGACTGAAAGAAGCTAACTGGAGAGTGAGGTAATGTTAAAGCTTTATCCTCTAGGGTGTAGATGTACACACACACACACACACACCGCCATGTTACACGCTAAACGCTCACTAATCTTCAGTTTAATAGGTTAAATATCTCACAACAGAAACCTGCAATTTCATTGTGGTCTAAAAAAAAATAATAATGGAAGAGTCGATCGATTGAGTCGATTCCCAAACACATTCGAGTCGACTCCCGAAGCCTCATGGACGAACCTAAGATTTTAAACGGTTTAAATGTATGTGCGCGTGACGTGATAACGCTGCTCGTGTAACGGGTTTAACGGAAAGTTCTAGAATAGTCATCGGTGGGTTTAAACTAATTGTGTTGAGAGATATATTAATGATTTGGGCATATTTAATTTAACTTTTTCAACTCATTGAGTTTTTTTTATGCGTATTATTAGCTTTGACATTATTATTGACGTAGCTTACTTTGTTAGCTAACTTTAGCTAGCTAACTCCTGTATTTAGTTTTTTTTGCTTAGGCACAAGTTTGTAAAATGTTCGATATCTAACATTACCGGATGAAAACTTCCGTACATCCGTAATAATTTTAAAAGTCTATTAAAGGTAATGAACGATACAATTAACAGTTACACTGATGAGCTCCTATAATTCTGTCAAACTAATGATGTTTTTTGTTTTTTACAGACCGATGCTATAAAATGCCCCAAGCCTTGTCCAAGTGTAGGTGTCCATCACATGATTTCACCTCAGGACGAACATGCGCTGACAGACTTAAAGACAAAAAGAGGATACGCTGCAATAGGAAGAGGTTTCGGTGGCAATGGAAGACGGAAAAAGCTAATTTTGTTCCAGTTGTGAGAGAGATCGCTGGTGTTCCTCAAGAAGAGGACTGGGAGAAGGAGATCGAGGAGTTCTCACTTATGACAGAGGAGGCGAAAGAGAAGGAAATGCCTAATAACACACCCTATGGTAATCTGACACACTGGTGTGTCTTCATTAGTGCATTTTGAATTAATTTTTTTTTTTTTTTTTTTTTTTTTTAAAGGTTGTTTCGAAGGCCTAGGTCTTGGGTCTCCGTGTTGTCCTGGCAGTTTTATTCATTTTAAGTATACGCTGATACCTCGGCACACAAATTTAATCCGTTCCGGGGTGAGTTCTTAAGGCGAAAAATCGTATTGCAAAACACATTGTCCTATAGAAAGTAATATAAATACAGATTATCCGTTCCAGCCACCCAAAAATATTACTGATTTCCAACACTATAATCATATTTTTGCATATAAAAACAATCAAAACATTTAGAAAAGCCATGTAAATAAAGTTAAATATAAAATAAATAGACATTTAACCTCACTTCAATCATAATTTATGATTCCTCTTGGGCACCGGTTGCTTTAAAAAAACAAACTGAAAGCAGCTACTTTTTCTTTTTGCTACCGTCCTTAAAAACATTTTAGGGACCCATGGTGTTGTGTCCCACTAAATCTTGCAAAAAAAAAAAACACAAAAAATGTAAACTCGCTTAGTCTGGCTTTACACTGATGCAAAATTTTTTTAGACGTCCTCCAGACATAAGCACAACTTAGCCAGTGTTTATTTTGGCTCGGTTCATTTGCTCGTATGGCGAAAATGCTTAGTATATTGAGGCAAAATTAAGGCAAAAAAATTTATGAGGCAAGGTATGCGTATCATGTAAAACCGCATCATTTAAATACACCAATCAGTGAGGTGTAAAGGCTTGACAGTCCGTTCAGTAGACAAATATTGGCCATGTAAACACTCGATCTGATCACGTCTCTCTCAAATAAAATTATTCTTTCTGTGTAACATTGTGTGATGTAACTAGATCCTGGCTCCTGTTCCTGATCAGTAACTTTGTGAGAACAAACATGTATTTCCTACCTGTCTTTACTTCAGACTTTCACTCAATGGCTCTTTACCTGAAGGAGGAGCTTTTCACATACAGTAACGCAAAGATGGAAAGCTTAACCTAACCTCAAGCTTCTGGAGAAAAAAAAAAATCTTCCATTTTATTTTATTTGGATCAGAAAGTTATTTTCTGATAAAACACTTTGAGCATGAAACATGCATCTTGTCCAATAATGTAAATGGCTAAGTTGGAATCTCTGATTCTCTAATTTAAATCAGATTGAGGAAATATTGTCTATGTTAACGCAGCTAGTGTTTAGAAAAAAAAACTTCAGTAAGCAGGAGGGGGAAAAAAAACACTGCAAAAAAAAAAAGTTTACCTTTTAAATCCAGATGATAATCAGCACTTCCTCTACATTAATTAGACAGTTTTTGCATTAACTTTGTAAAAGTTAGAGGTGGACGGTAACTGAAAACATTTACATAAGTACTGTACTTTGCTTGAATAGCTATGAGAGCATAATGTTTTACATCACTACATCTAACAACAAATATCTGTATTACCTACCTCAGTACATTTGTGCATAGCATTGCATTCCAATAACCAAGTATTTGATGGGTTTTTAAAAGACGGGACTAGAAAAGAGGCTTTAAACTGAAAGGAAGATGAGTGAGATCAAGACCAGCAGGTGGCGATAATTCAACATAGTGCAAGCCAACTGCTGATTAGCATCAAGAAGACAAGATTACTTTTTTGCCTTTCACTGTAATAGAAATGTAATATTTTACTTGGGGTAATTTTACTTTTACTAAAGTACAGGATTTGTGTACTTTGCCCACCACTGTGTCTCATATTGTATATTCTTAAGTCATGTAATGTCCCCTTTACGAGCTGTTGGTACAGCAAGACTGTTCAACATCTAGATCTCGATGAGCTTCAGTTTGACCACTTTCCCAAGGCAGCAGACACAAGCCCCTTTTCCACAATAATGAACCAGGTGCTAGTCCTTGTTTGGTACTTGTGCCAGTTCAGAACCAGTTCAAAAGCAAACCTCACAAGAACCGGCTTTATTTTTTCATGGGCTATAGAGTCATGTCATAACGTCACTGTATATGTCTGTGTGTGCCTCTACTTTTACAGCGATGCTGACGGCAATGTTGGTGGCATAAAAAAAATGCTAACGGCAAGCACAATAGCACCAATGGTGAACTTTGTGAGCAGTTCTCCTGGCTTTATCAGTACTAGAAAGCATTTGAGCTGGCCCTTGCATATTAAGTTCTTTTTTTTTTTTTTTAAGAAATATCGGTCACAAACTTTTAGTTGATCATGATAATCCCGCCCACAGCCCCTCACATAAGCGGTTCTTTGTTTGCCTTTGTTGCTTTTCTGCTTGCCGCTAGCATTTCTTATTTATTTATTTTTGCCAGCTAATATTGCCATTAGCATCGCCACTAGCAAAATGTTGGTGCCGGCATGGAACCAGTTTTTCTGTCTGCAGGCCGGTGCTTTGGCCAAGATCTGGTTTGAACAAGTTCCGGCACCACCTTAGTGGAAAAAGAAGTAATAGTCACTCAACCAAGAGTGTATTCAGTGTTTGCCATTTGCTTGTTTAGTTTTGCACCAAAGGTCCGGAGGTTAGCATTGCGTAAAAGTTCAAGCCTAAATGTCAAACTTCTCCACAGTTTGTGCTTCTCACATGAAGTTTTGGAAATTGCAGTATACTCTTTTTATAGAAATCCCGTGCCCCATGATTTCTTTTTTCCCCGTGCAGATGCTGAAGAAGAGCTGAAGGTGGCGCTGTCTGAGATGAGCCTGTACTCCGTTTCCTGTGCCCCGAGACCAGACTGTCAGCACTACAACCCCTCCACACACCACACTCCTCCCATTAAGTGGATCCGCTACTTCACCCAGACAATGACGGACCAGTTCGCCGACGTCGAGGACTGAACCGATTCTGTCCATCAGAGGGACGGGGCTGAGCCGGGTGTTGAGAGAACAGGGGGTCATCCTTTTTATTTTAGCCAAAATAATTATTGGGTTTTGGCTTTTAAATATGCATTAGGAATATTATTAGTTTGAATTGTAATGTATATTATGTTAGTAATCGCTGAAGACTAAATTGTGAAACTGATGCATTAAAAAAAATTCTGTTTTGGTCACAAGTGTCTTTTTATACATATCGAATTCAGTCAATTTGGCTGAAAAAGTGTTTAAGTTAAGCTGTTTGGCTTTTAGATGCGAGTGCTTAAATAAATGAAAATAAATAATTTGATAATTTCCTTTCAAGGAAAGTTGTTTTGAAACACTTTATTACTTCAGGTTTTTAATCTTCATCTCTGCACACAAACGTACATTATTTAGAACCCTATACACCTACAAAACATTTACAGTAATAAATATGTTTGGATCCATAACTAACCAGGTCAACTAGCATTCTTTAAAATTCTATAATCTAGGTGGATTAGATGAAGTTCTGGATTATGAACCCATGAACACCAGGTGTCGCTATAATGTAGGGAAAAAGTCCTTTAGATCTGTATTAATAATATAGAGCTCTTTAGCAGCAAAGCAAAGAAAATATATTTTAGGAGATGAAGAATGAGGCGGCCCGGTGGTGTAGTGGTCAGCACTGTCGCATTGCACCTCCAGAGTCCGGGCTCGATTCCCGTCTTTGTGTGCATGGAGTTTGCATGTTCTCCCTGTGCTTGGTGGGTTTTCGCCGGGTACTCCGGTTTCCTCCCACAGTCCAAAGACATGTAGGTTAGGTTGATTGGCGTTCCCAAAATTGCCTGTAGTGTGTGAATGAGTGTATGTGTGTGTGCCCTGCGATGGTTTGGCACCCTGTCCAGGGTGTACCTCGCCTCGTGCCCTAAGCCTCCTGAGATCCCCCGCGACCCTCAATACAGGATAAAGTGGTATAGAAGATGAGTGAGTAAGTGTGTAAACAATCACACTTTATACAAGAGGAAAGGGTCCATCTATGTGCCATCCAGAACATCAGGAGATGGATTCTCTCCACCCTCCCTGGGGATATATCAATCGTTTCTGTCGCAGGTACTTAGGGGGTTGGGTGGCCAGATCAATGGCCGGTTGCACCTGAGCACTTGGGGCTCTAAGGGTCCAACAGGGGTTCAAACCGGAGACATCCTGATCAGCAGTCCAACACCTTAACCACCAAGCCATCCCCGCCCCCATTCTATACATGACAGCCTCTGAAATGCTTTGCTTGCAAATCTGATGAAGGACTTTGGTCGGAAACAATCTGTTTCCTTGGAGTATTATCACTCTTTTGAATATTTCTAAAAAGAATTTAAAACATATTGTGAAAAACTTAAACACTCCAGTATTATTTTAGTTTTGTATGACAATGCAAAATAAGGAAAACTACAACAGCTTGCTTTTTTACTTGACTGACGATTTGCTCTTTATTCACTCTACGAACATACGGTAGAAGTCAAAGTCCGTTTCGTCCCATCCAATGCGCAAAAAAAAAAAAAAAAAAAAAAGAAATCATGTGGAGTTTCCTCCTTGGGTTAAAGTGTTACCTGTATCCTGGGCAATAATTAAACAGTAATGAACACAATACACAGAAACCATGGGCACAACATAAAAGGTAATACCAAGACAAACAACAGATAGCTTGGACATTAAACACTGGATTTAAGTTGTGTATACTATAAAGAGACATATGGGAATAAAATGGGATAGAGACAGAACCTGGAGTGACACAGGGTTTAGAATTCTACCTGATTGAACACGACAGACATCCATCATTTTATTGTGTTTGTTGGACTGTATCTGGTGTCATCATATGCACAGGGATAACACAGCAAGAACATGCCTACTGAGCTCTAATCACTGTAATAATGCTCTTCATGTGGACATGTGTTATAGAGGGGGAAAAAACACAGTGAGAAAAAAAGGTGGGTGAGTGGGTGTCTGTAGGCGTCTGGAAGGAAAGTGTGTTTGTCTGATAGATAAGAAGGAAAAGAGCACACTGTAAATGCAGACGTTTTGCAGTTTAATTCGCAGGAATTGTGTACATTCGTCTCTCTCTCTCTCTCTCTCTCTCTCTCACAATCTCTCTCCTTGTATGCATGTGTTAAACATTATTTCTGGTCTATAAATGAAAAAAAAAAGAGTAAAACATTCTTAGGTATAACGCTTAACCTCCATGCTTTGCAGGGTTTCGGACTGAGCTGTTAAAGGTTCTGGTGTTGAACCATACAGTATGTCATATCATGGTTTTCTCATTTGCATCATGGTTACCATGGCAACAAACTCCACATGCTTTTTGTTTTGGCTTTTTCTTTTTTGGTCAGGTCACGCCCCTGTCTTTTGATTGGTGCCTTTCCCTCATTGTGTGCACCTGTTTCATATTACCCCGTAATTAGTTTAAGTATTTCTTCCATGCTGCTTCTTTGTCTTGTTTCAAGTCCTGAGTATATTTTTAGCATATATTTAGTAACTCAGTCTTTTGAGTCTTTGTCCCGTGCATATTTTCTCCTTGCCTATTAATGGATTATCCGGCACTAACTCTGACCACTACTCCAAACAACATTTGGAGTAACTGATGACACCTTTAATAGGGCTCAGACTAAACATGCACACTTGTGTCCTGCTTCCGAGAGAGAAGGCTCCAGGTAGAATTCCCTGTTGAAACAAACGACCCCTTCATTATCCAAATGACTCTCCAATCGGCCCTAATGTTTTTATTTTGTAAGAATGTATTTTGAACCTCCAGGGTCGAGGATTCCATTCCTAGTCAAACGACATGTACATTAGGCTAACTGGCATTTCCAAATTGCTCATAGTGTGTGAATGAATGTGAGAGTGTTCCTATGCCCAGAGATGGATTGAGACACTGTCCAGGGATGTGTCCAAATTTGTGCCAACTCCCCTGGGTTAGGCTCTCTGGGAGAATGACTGAGAGAGTGACAGATTACACCAACATGAGTTGGAAATTTTTATCAGGTGGACCTACCATATGGGCCACACTGCTGGTATTCATATGACTTACGGTACAGTAGTTTAGTACTTACTATTATTTTGTCACTACTGGAAAGCGTCCACCATAGCAACACCATTGACCATTACCTGGACATATACTAAAATACCAATATGATGTCAGAGTCACTGGTTTAAAAACAAATCCACCATTAGATCAGTAGATTGTCTCCAGCCAGGATTTGTATAATTTACATTTATGGCCTTTGGCAGTGTCCTTTATTCAGAGCAACTTATATTTATCTCATTTATACATCTGAGCAATTTAGGGTCAATGGGGGCCAACAGTGACGTCTTAGCAGTGATGGGGTTTGAGCAAATAACTTTCTGATCATTAGTACAATTGCTTAACCATTAAGCAACCATTGTCCATGCAGGCATCATAAAGAAGGTGGAAGTACCAGATATAAGGGTGTACCTTAAAGGATTTGTAGCAAAAGTTAGTATAAACTAGTTGAAGTTAGTAAACTAGAAACTATATACACATAATTACCTCCATTAAAAGTCCCTGAAACCCTATCACCCCAAGGTTGATTGCTTCCTAATTGCCTTCTCATTTTCCAAGTACCACTGACTTTATATTTCTGTAGAATGGCCTAAGGCTGGTGCTTTACCCTGAACTCTTGAGAAGCAGAGGTTTTAATAGATTCGCTTCCCTGTATGGAATGCTACAAGGTTAGAGTTTGGTGTGCGGGGGGAGGAGGGGGGGGGGGGTTTGAAAGATGTCTTCCCTGGCAGGCTTTGCAAGGCTAGGGCATGGAATGAGTGTATGAGAGCCTCCTTTCAGTAGCACCCAGTACAAAAGGTTTTATTTGAAGTTAAAGCTCAGACTGTGGGGATTAAAGATTAGACAAAAGTTTTATTCTGAGTTGACTCAGGTGTATTTTTCACCATGGTATGTACTGTCCCAAATCATCTCTAAGCCGTTCATTCTAGCTATATCTGCTTTAGTGGCCTGCTAACTGCAGGTTGCACTCTTTCATTGGCTGAGATACTCACCCACAGCTGAAAACAAAAAGCTTGGATGCCTGTGCCAAGTAGAGCAGCAGCCAAAGGCCTGAAGTCTGGCAGGGGACAGAGACGGTAGTGCCACAGTGATAAATTCCTCACAGCATGGCCATGTCTGTCACCAGACACACTGCTCTAGTGACCATCTTCACTTTATTGTTCTTCTGATGGATAGTCCACTCCACAAGACTGTCCACTAATCCAGTACCCAGGAATAGCCAGACGATACTTGGATGACATCCAGACAAGTATTCAGTTGGGACCTTTTAAACAATGGTATTGAGCTGCTTAAATATTCCAGTTCTTTCTATAGTCTTGTTCCTACACTCCTTGAAAAGGTTAAATCTGGAAAATTTAAGGATTAGCCTACAGCCGATTCGTTCCTTTAAGGATTCCATCTTTATAACAAAAAAAAAAAACAAGAACACTTAAAGCTTAAACATTACGTATATCCTTATAATGCTTGAAGAACCTTTGAAGCTGGCAGCCTTGCCATCTCATGGCTCCAGGGTCCTTGGTTTGAACCTGTGATTGGGTTACTGTCTGTGTGGAGTTTCAAATGTCCCCCGAAATTGCTCCTATGCGTGAATCACTGCCCTGTCCCAGATGGGGTGAATTCTCCTGCCTTACACCCAGTCCACCCAGGGATTCACCACTGTCTTTACCCAGGACAAAATCCTTACTGTAGAATGAATGAATGAATAGAATAAATGGCTGCCATACTGAATCCAATTCCTATCTCACGATACACAAGTGATCCATTTATACTGGCTTTATCATAACCAAGTGTGATGTTAGAAATACTAGGCCACAAAAAAAAAAAGTCCATTCCTCTTTACACCACACTACCCATACTGTCTCAGCTTACAGACATCTGTTCCATGGCCGAGGTCTAGACCTGTGTCCCTCTGGGCCTTTTTTCACCTTCTGGTATCACTGATCTTGGTGTATGCATTTCATCTATTACTTTGGGAGACCTGATGAGATGTGGCTTATGTTGAAAAGGTGATGTTAGTGTGGTGACCCTGTGGTGTTCACAGTAGCAAGCAACACCTAACTTGTGTCACTTGTAGTTTGTTTCTGGTGGGAAACAAACTGCTGTTGTTGCATGGGAGTATGTGCTATTTAGCATTCTGGTAGTCACAACAACTAAGAGTATTAACTAAATTAAGGTGTTTAAATTGAAGTGCTTGAGTGAAAATTAGAATTTTTGTAAGCCTAATTGATCCTAGCTGAATTGTGATGTAGCAATGACCAAAGGGGACTTTGATCATAATGCAGTCCACAATACAAATAATAAACATCACTCTTAAATTTCACATGCTACATGTTAGGCTTTGTACTAGCTATGCAGAATATGTTGATATTATATGGAGTGCCTCTACAGTGATATACCAAGCAGCCATAAGAATAACACCATTAACATTAAAACCATTAACCACCTTGGATTTGTGTTCCCCTTGTGCCACCAGGGCGTCTCTGGCCCATTGGGGTATGACTCTATGTCTCTATGAGACCTATGAGACCTCTGGGGGAGGGTTGTGTCTGGCACCAGGAGTGGATCCTTTGTGTGCTCTGGGTAGCGCGGCCTCCTTGGATCAGACTTGTATGGCCAGTGCATCCAGTGAGTGCTCGAATGGATCTGGATCTGGTGAGTTTCGAGGCTGAGATGGCGGCCTTGGGCTCTTGAAGTCCTATGTGTGGCTGACTGTGGTTCACTGGGTGTTCATTGAGCCTTTCTGTGAAGATTCCCAGTCTTCCATGAAAGGTTATCTGGAAGTTAAGTCATGTCAATTGGAATTCTTTCTTGTTCAGTAGATACATTACTCTCTCTGGTCATTACACCTTAACGACTCTCCCTAATCTCTTTCTATTTTCTTCCTAACATCTCTCTTCCCCCTACTCTATAACAACCCTCCCTCCTACTCGCACCTTCTCCATTGTTCACCTTAAATACGATGAAATTTCCAACTTACCTGAGACTGAAGACGCTACTTGGTTGAGAAAGAATTCCAGTTGACATAACTCATCATCCACGTATGAAATAATGTAAATGCAGATAATCTGTTCCAGCCACCCAAAATCATTTCCAATATTAGCAATTTCCAACACT
This sequence comes from Heterobranchus longifilis, assembly GCA_028570985.1. Lineage (NCBI taxonomy): Eukaryota > Metazoa > Chordata > Actinopteri > Siluriformes > Clariidae > Heterobranchus > Heterobranchus longifilis. The sequence continues at coordinate 7,373,580 of JAOVVB010000049.1, forward strand.
ATAAGGTGTAATGACCAGAGAGAGTAATGTATCTACTGAACAAGAAAGAATTCCAATTGACATGACTCAACTTTCAGATAACCTTACATGGAAGACTGAGAATCTTCACAGAAAGGCTTAATGAACACCCAATGAACCACAGTCAGCCACACATAGGACTTCACGCCATCTCAGCCTCGAAACTCACCAGTCTTCATGTTTTTGCTTATTAAAAAAATGCAGAAAAGACATGTAAATGAAGCAAAATATAAAATAAACAGACATTAAACCACACAACTTAGCTATGTCTTCACTAAATCTGGCACAAAAAAAAAAAGTAAACTTGCTTTGCTTGGCATTCCACTCATGCAAACAAGTTTGGTTCAGCTCGATTTGGCTAGGTTTGTTTGCTCATATGTCGAAAGTTCTTTGTATGCCGAGGCAAACCTCTTGGAAAAAATTCCAGCTCTTAAGGCGAAAATTCGTGAGGCGGGAGGTTCGTATGCCATGGTGCCACTGTATAGTATGAATTGTCATTATAAACTTTCCAGGAAAGATCATATATGATAGTATATGGTGAAGCCATGGTTCTAAGGTTAATTATTATTATTTTACATTTTTGTGCATTAAAGAGTCAACAAAAACATAAGAGGGTGGGGAACTGGGAAAAAACATTTGGACCCCATACTTAATTTTTTTTGTGGAATCATTTGAGGACATGGAATGAAATGGAATTGAGAAAATCTCAGATGGGATGCTCCCTTTTGCACTTCTGCCTTGGTGTTTGCCGCTGTCTTAGGAATCTTGATTACATGCCATGAACATACAGTAAATCCCCCGATATCACTTCTTTCCTTTCCCCCATACCACATTAAACATTTATCACTAAATAACATTCTTGACCAGCTTGCATAGAGACAGATGTATCCATGACATCACTGGCAGCAAACCAACACTGTTTTTTTTCTTTTTCTTTTTCAGCCTGACTTCTGCGGACCTCAATCCTATCCTCTGGCCTTTAAGGCTAGTAGATAACCCCCTGCTGTAGTGGCATCTCACACTTCCCCTGCACTGGCAGGGAGTCTTCGGCTCTGTTAATTTTACCTGCCAGTCTCCTGACAAAGTTCTGGCTGATTTGATCGTTACACCACTGAGAACTGGACGCACCGACATTACGTTGGAAAACAACATGGGAGCATGAGATCTGTAGACTGTACCTGAGCTAGGAAAGATACTGAGTCGAAATGTCGCTGCGAGGAGCAAACGCATCATGAGGTTTGTTTAAGGTAATGGAACAGGATGTGGTTTGGATGGTTTATGGAGGAGAAGTTGTGATTATGGCAGAATGAAACATCGAGATCTAGGTTGAAGGCTGAGGTTAGGACTTTGGCCAAAAGTTGTTTTTTTTGGCTGTTAAATTATTAAAACATTATAACACACTGCTTCGAGATTGAAAACAATTCCATATAAGAGTCAATTGCTAGTCATTCACCCGGAACCGAACATGCCTTTGGTGTTCTTGGATTAATAATCTCCATTTCTAAAAAAGCCTGTTCTTTTCCTAACTGTTAATGATGTTCAGTTTAATGTTCTGATGTGATTTTCTTTGAGGTGACAAATCCACTACAGTCGTCTTCGCTCTACCAGCGTTAAAGAAACAGGGGGAAATAATGGTAAACATAGTCGTGTGCAATTTTCTAATTAAAAAAAAAAATAATGGTGAGACAAATAGACTTTGACATGTGGGCTTCTCAGCATCATTCGGTCTCTGGAAAAACAAACTAAAGATTAGGAGTACTTGAGCAGATCACACCAAAACAAACTCTCTTGTTTACTCGTTAGCTCCGACATTATTTTCTGGCTTCCCCCTTTCCTACTAGTCATTCTGCCCTTTCCTTCATAATTTGATCCTTCCTTACTGTGAGTGAAACTCCCTGTTGTTACTTCCCCCACTTTTCCTGCTTCAGCGGAACGTGCTAGCGGCACCGAAGCGCTAGCGGTTCTGCGTGGGCGCACGGCTAATGGCCTCTCTCCAGCAATTAAAAAGCCACTTCATTTCATCTCTCTCGTTCATTGTTATCAGTGATAACTCTTTAATGCAGCCATTCAGCGCACCCTCTCTCAGGACATGGCAATTTCCACATGGCTGGAAGATGACCGTCTTACAAACGCGTTCTACGTCCGTCCTCCGGGTTTTTAATGCCGGTCTCCGTTGGCAATACTCGTCTGTCATGTCATCGGAGAGAATAATCAGATAGCCGTAATAGCTTTATGCGCTGAGTGGGGGGGGGGGGGAGAAATTGCACTTCAGTGCACTTTTTATTCCCGCTGCTATCTCAATAGGCCACTTTGCAGTTTTGTGACAATGGACGAACAAGAGCGGATAATGGATAATGAATGTCAATTCACTGCTGGAAAAATGTCTTTGCTGCACTGTTCAACATGTCCATAACTTGCACGGTGTTTCCATCATGCCCTGCATAGCACAGTCATTAAAAAAAAAAAAAAAAAAAGTATATATTTAGTATATATAGAGTTTTTTTTAAACTCTCAAACAATTCAAATGCAGGAACTTTGGAAGCAACTACAGTTAATAGGCTGTTAGTTCTTCTGTTCTGCCTTGTTACTCACCCAAGTAGAGCTTTTTCCGCCCCACTATTTACTCTTTTACAAATCATAGAGGCAGATAATGATAATGATAAAGATGAAGATGAACACCGCAATCCCTTGCTATTCTAGAGTCTTACAGTAACGTTCCGTTTACATACTGTACATATCATTCAATCCTCACATTTATATTTCACAGTAAACAAAATACAGCGAAGCACGATTGGCAAGAGTGTTCGAACTTGCACAGCATAACCGTGCTCTGTGGATCCGCTACACCAACGTTAACCGATTCTGCCAAGAATCAGTTTATCACTTCCTCAAAAAAAAAAGAAAAAAAAAGAAAAAAAAAACACCTCACCCACACACCAGTAGTGCTGTCTTAGAATGTGCTTCCTCTTTGGAAATATTACATCACCCATGGACCCATGGACCCGTATAAGAAGAAAAAAAAAGCATGCAGGTTCTGATATACTTTCTATGAATTTCTATGTTACAGAATAATCTGCCTTTGACACAAACACTGCAGTTTTGCATGAAAAAAGAACCTTGTCTCGGAATTAGCATTGAGACCTCCATTTCTTGTAATCTGATTACTGTGTGTGTGTGTGCGTACTTCTGCACGGAATACCTATTAGCATAGACATTTCCCCAAGCTCTGAAAGAAGCTATAACACTGAATTATGAAATGTGAGCTTTCAGTGTGCTCAAGCTTGTCATGAAGGAAGTTTTTAAGCTACTGCCTATTGAGGGAAGCTTTATGTGGACAGCTCGTCAGAAAGAGGTTGTGTAACAAGAACCATTTTCCCATTCTGAAATGCTCCAGGGATTACGACTGATCCAGGGCTACGGCTTTGGGAGGGGAAAGGTCTCGGCGAAACACTCTGCCGGAGTGAAAATGAGAATTTTCGGAAGCTTAATTAAAGCTAGCTGCTAAGCGATGCTTTACCAAAGACCAAAAAGGGCTTTGTTCATAACACAGTTGTTTTTCTTTTAATGAATACTTCACTTAAAAACCTGATGATTTTTTTAACAGCAGTTTTAAATGAATCATGAAAGGATGAGCGTCAACGTCGTCATTCGTGCCACAATATAATTATCCACTTAGGAATCTATTTCAAGCTCTTTAACAATCCTGCCTGTCTCCATAGCAAAACCATAAGCAGATCATTTTGAGAAGAGTTTAAATATCGTTACCCGTACTGAGGTGCGACTCGCCAGCTTTATGATCTGCATATTCCTTGATTATAGATTACACTAAAAAGCTGACGATGCTTTTATAAAATACATCTGCAGACTGTGAATGAATCATAAAGGAAACTTTTTCATACCCTTCGAGTCAAGCCTTGCCTTATACGTGCTGGCAATTAAATCATTAATTTGTCTGGGAAATAAAAGACCTGTAGGGTTCGTTGAGAATTACTGTATCTTTCCCTCGACTAATCTTCCAGCTAAAGGAATCAAAATGCTAAATGAGAAACAAGCCGGATGGAAATTATTACAGGAACTTGTGTATAAATTATTCATGGTCTTATAGGCCATACATAGACATTTATGAACATCCAAGTCATGACACGTTTTGCACTTAGCTGTATGTGCACTCATAAAAATTGATCTGATTTATAACCAAGCACAAGTATTATGAAGTTTTAATGTAAATATTTCATATTAAATTATTACCCAAATTTCTGGAACGGATTATTAAAATCCACGGTTTTATGTCTTCTGAAAGCCGGCGCAGGTGCATCTGTATTATAAATCATTTTTAAAAAGAGTACTATAGCAAAAATCATGACAGTGTGGACCAAACTGGAAAAAAAAAAAAACTGCCATTAAAAAAGAGGAACAATAACTGTAGGTTTTACCACAGAAAAGAGGAACAGCAATTGCAGGTTCAACCACTCTAACCAGAAGTGATAGTCCATTAAACATGTTAATTTTTAAAAAAAAAAATCTCCAACCTCAAAGAAATCTACAACTTGATGTAACATGCGCTGTCTTTACAAAACTACCCTGCTATCTGAATGAACACGCTGGAGCCTGACGTTACTCGAGAAAAAACAACCTGGATCTCAGAGGAGTGAAATAAAGCGCTTAAGCCTAGTTTCGGCTTCCTTTTCTTCCATCTGGACGATTTCAGGTTTGGAGTCTTTATCCCACAGGGACTGTTTATAAGCGTTACACACACGTCTGTTTTACAGCATGGTGCAAATGACTCCTAGAAACCTGGTATGGAAATAAAGGCAAATGACACTGAAACCTTTTAGTTATTTATTCATTTATCTTCATAACTTGTGTTAAAAAAAAAAAACTCTTAGAAAACGTGAGTTCCTCAATCGTTCTGCAGTTCCCTCTTCGATGGGAGAAGCAACACATCGAAACACTTCCACAGAGAGACTACAGCTCTAGATCTCTTTTAAAGGTGCTAATGGGCTTCCACAACCAAAATATTATAGACATCAATGTTGTGTTGGATGAACTGTCATTACATTGTCATTACAAAGAAGATGTGAACTGGCTCATTAGTCCCAGGTTATGCTACCATGCTAAACTTTAAATACTCCAACCTTAATTAAAACTAGGGCCATCAATATTAACACGTTAATGTGTGTGATTAATCTAGAAATTTTAACACATTTTTTTTTTTTTTATGCAAATGAGACATATGAACAAGTTTGACCCTAATGGCTTCCCATAATCACAGCGCAGTTAACTGTATAATAAGATGACTGAGGAAACATCACCAGGTGTTCTGAGAGGCAAGTTTCATTATAAAAAGCTTCTAGATGGAAGTTTGTAAGATGCGGAAGTGGTGGCTCAAGTGGCTAAGGCTCTAGGTTGCTGATTTTTGGATGTGAGAATTCGAGCGCCACCATCAGTGGGTTACCACACCCCATACTAACCATTTGATTTCATGATTAATCACAGACTAAAAAAAATGCCTATATGGAAGTCTTGCCGGTGTGTGTTAAAGGAGAGGCTTCAAACATCAAACTGTGTGTTTGGGTTTTTGGGTATGTCAGGTAGAACCAGAGTTATCATTACTTTTATAATGTGTAAATTTTACCACTACTGAAATATGGCGTTGCAAAATTTTGTAACTTTTCGTCATAGAAACCACCAAAAACAACCAGAAAAATGTGTATCTCTGCTATTTCTTTGCCTATTTGACCAATTTATTTATTTTTTTGCTCAGTCATGCATGTAGAGTTGGTTAAAATGAAATAGAATTCAGTTCATCATATTGCCCAAGTTGTGTTGAAATAAAGGAAATGGCATCTATACTGCACAATCCTCAGCCCTATATGTGTTACGTAAAAAACATACTTTTGTAAGTGTATAAAATGCTCTCGGTTTTAGGGGCTACATTATTTACCCGTCTACAAGTTTTATCGAGGTTCTTTTCTTGATTAATTTTAAAAATAATCCTTCATCTTCATCAGGTTGCTTTACCCAACGTAGTCTTTCATGGTGATTGGATTTCCGTACTTGAGGAAATTGGTTTGAAATTGAAATAGCACCACCTGTCGTATTGAAGCACTCGTGGGAGATGGCTAATCTGTACCTACAGAAAGTGTACAGAAAGCAACTAGTGAGAAATCCTGAGTCCCTGTTTGCTTAGGGATTTCCTTCTTAGGGGTTTTCTATTCACTGTATTTGATTTGACTGTGTACATTTTTTTATGCGAATCAAGCATAACATAATATATCAAAATATAATAAAATATAAATTTACCATGATAATTTATTACTTATTTATTATATCATTAATTATGTTAAATACTAGTGTAATTACGGATTGTTGACAGGAAAAGTTTTTTAATTTGATTAAGTAAGTAATTTGATCAGCTTTATCTGAGAATAATCAATGATATTTTTATTTTAGGTTGAAGCCCTTGTACATGTCTGTACAGCAGAACTGTCTGTCTAATTTATTAATATAAAGAAAAGAACCTTTTGTAAGGTTGAGTATCGTATGCCTTGTTTATGCTAAGTTTCATTTCTTTCATCATCAGCCAAATAGACTTCCTGTTTGGTAATCAGAGAGTGAATCACAGATGAGAAATCGAAAAAGTAGATTGAAAAAGTTTTTTTCTTAAAATGACTCCAGCGCGTTAAATACTGAGTTTAGCTTTTCTAATTAATATCTATTGGTGCATTGAGCAAGTAGCTTATTAGTAGCTTATTCTAAAGTAGATTATTAAACAGTACAGTAGCTGTTCATAACATCGCTTTTACTCAACACTTGGATTTCACTTATGGCACAGGTTAAACTTCGGGCAGATATCTAAGTACTGCAAGTGGTTTATTAAGTTCTGTCCAGTCAGTCTTGCATGATGGTGTGACAAAATCTGGCACATAATTGCTCATAACTTAACGTCTACTCAACATTTTGATTTCATATATGGTGCAGGTTTAACTACAGGCAAGTTTTGTTTAGCCAGTTTTGCATGATGCTGTGACAAAATCTGGCCGGACAAACAGACAAGCAGACATGAGGGCAAATTTTTTTGGAGACGTTTTTTTTTTTTTAAATGTAAAGATATCATTAAACGAGCGAGTTCTGACCAATGTACAGACAAAACCTTTTTTTAAATTCCTATCGATTACTATATAATAATTAAATAATAATAAAAAAATACAAAAATAGTAAAATAAATAATCTTTTATCCTTTTACATTTTATATGGCAACGTTACTGCTGGATTGAACAACTATTTTTTTCATAGTTTGTACACCGAAGCTTGAAACAGCTTCCATTATGGCTCCAGACTCCGTCCCATAGTTTTAGCCGCATGTTGACCTTTGACTTGTGACATCACTACATCTGTCCACCATCGTCTCGCCCACTTCTGTACGGCAAAAAGGGACGTTACTTATCGGATACCAGTGCCAGAATCTGCATATAAAACAAGTCATGGAAACACTTTCAGCAATAAAACATGTTATGTCTTGTCTCTCAACCATCTGTGTTGTGTTTCACGTTTAACTAGCTTCTAACACGAGGCTGAATCCCAAATCCCTCTAAAACCCCTAATTAAGGACCCTACCGGTGTATGGAACAAGGGATTATACCTCCTTCACAGTGCACGAGCATTCCATTTCATGCTATTTGGGTTAGTTAGTCAGTTAGCTATTCATTAAAAAGCCTGAAATGTCAGTATTAGTTACCAGCACGTTGTTTTATGAAGCGTAACACATACCATATTCCATCGTAAATTGTCTCATTTGCCGCAAATCGCTTATTTTTCTCCCATCCTAGGTAATCACATTATGATAACAAATCAAACCTTTGCAAATTAATATCTTTATTACCTTTTTCATTCATCTCACACACTTTTTTCTCTCTTTAATAAGTTACAAAGTCCACCATAACATACTGCATATGAAAAACAATCAACAGAACAAAAGCTCCCATTTGCGCTAGGTTATCATTTTATCTGTGTGACAAAGCAGCAAGTAATCTGTGTAATATTCCCCCCTTTTTTTTTTTTTGAATTAACAACAAAAAATACATATCACCCTTATGTCAGTTGAAGGCACGTCCGCTGTCCACTGTTGTGACTGACGTCATGGTAATGACATGACTGTAAAGAGGCAATAGGGAGAAATGACATGATGTGTGTTGTCTGCTATCCTTATCTATTGTTATTTTCCATGCAAATACTGTGTGATATAATCGATATGCAAATTAGTGTGACGTCTTTTAGCGTCATCTAACGGCTCTTTCAGCAGGCTTTAGGTACTTTCCATAAAAAAACAAACAAGTTGTGTACAAGCTTCTTCTAAAGTGATTTGGCCTTTGCACAAGCCCTTGCAAATTCCGTCTGGGCGCCAAGGCAAACCAAAGATAATAAAAATGTTTTACTTTTCCCCCACATTGGGTTAATTCCATCCAATCAGCAAACCTCTACTCACAACCCCTCTGGCTAAAAAAAGAATAAAACGAATCCTGACAGGCTCCCCTGATTTCTCTCTCGAGCATAGCCAGCATCTGATTCCCTTTAATCCTGACTCATCGATCATCCACCACTTTAGTCTCGATAAAAGAGCCGATTCTCAAGTCCCTGCTTCTTTCTCTCTATCCCTTCCTTCGCTCTCGTGCAGCTTGTTGAACGGTAGATCAATCTGCAACAGGGCCGTTTTGTCAGAAGTATGACAGCAGGCATGATTAGATCTAAATCGAATGCAGCATACCACAGCACTCCCCTGTGAAGTCCGGTGCCAAGAAGGATGGATCAATTTGACTGCGTTCCAAAGATGTTCTTCGGTTACGGCTTGTCTCTTCTTAGTTCAACGATGTGTTAAAGCCGGCCTTTTTATTACCCCCCCCCCCCCCCTACTATGTGTAAAAGATGGTGTGGTCAGTTACCGCATACTTGAACAGTGACACATCCACAAGTGTGAAGACTTTTGCAGAAACCATCACCAAAAACCAAAAATAACCGAGGATGAACTAGACAGATGTTGGGAAGGATGGCTTTTAAGATCGTAAGTTAGGGTCGTTTTGGGTAATGGCAGGAATCCAGACTACTCAAGTGTCGTTTTTTTAAAGCGAAAGTGTCTGATTTGATTCGATATGAATATTGGGTAGGGTCGCATATGGAGGCTTTAAAATTGTATGTCTGAATGTTGCCTTGAAAATGTAGGAAAACAAAAGGCTAGAATTTTAATTGCTTATCTGCCTGGTAGTTAGTTTTGGATAATAAATTGCAAGTTCTGAATAATGTGCTTTGCCAAGGGACATGAATGCAAAGTTCACAGCCAAGAATGAAAATTTCAGGCGTCAAATTAATCAGTGTTGCATTTTGTTTCACAGCAAGGGAAGGAATGTTTTGAAAAGCCGGTCAGAACACAATGAGAGACTGCCATACTGTTGTGACTGTAAAAGTAGTTGCTTAGAGAAATTCGGGTTTGTTTGCTTATTGTTCGAAAAAAAAAAAAAAATCCGTCTTATATCATCTCGGAGGCGAGAGAGATTCGCTTAGGAGTCAATTGCTTTTAAGAACATCTTTATTTTTACACCTTAAACGTCTCATTCTGCTGTCAAAGCTACACTTTGCCTTTAATCTTATTAATCTTATTAAGGAGCAGGAACATGTTTTGTCAAGCCAGCACTTCTCTCTCATCTCCTGTAAAATAACACACAGAGGAGCAGATCAAGTGGGGCAGCTCATAGCCTGCAGTATCGACAACCGACATCAAGACCTCAAAATCTCTGCAGCGTTTTATCCTGCGCGCTGACAACTCGGTCCGTCGCATGCAAACATTCTTGCCCCAGCAGGCCCTTTTTTTTTTTTTTTTTTTCATGCCTGTCTCTATTTCTTTTCTTTTTACGAGGGACCCCTATCAGATTCTGCCAGAGCCTTGAGATCAGACGTGGGCCGCTCTGGAGACGAGGTGACGTCGGCGAATTATTGGGTGATAAGATCATGATCAGAAATGCGAATGAAACCTGAAGCGAGAGCCTGGGGTTGAATGAGCAGTCCACCTTGAAATCTCATGTATCATGTATTTTGAGATCCACTGTAGGTCTCAAAATACAGCGTGGTGGGGGGAAGAGCCGGTAAATGCTTAGGCAAGACTTACTCAATCCTGTTTCTTTCGCAAAAAAAAAAAAAAAAAAAAAAAGGAAATTGTTTTTAAGGTTTAGGTTTTCATGGTCCTCTGTCGTGTCATACAAAAGCTTATTAAAGCTTGTTAACTGTTCTGCAGTCTTGGAAATTCTATTCCATTATATTAAATCTATCCCTATTCCTTCCTCAAATGCTCCTTGTTACCAAGGATACAGTATTTCTTCACACCTCGAGCCCCCCC
>JAOVVB010000049.1:7393812-7406607 GCA_028570985.1 Heterobranchus longifilis
TAGCTTGTTTATTGAGGATGCAGGACAACCACCTAGTAATGCATTACAATAGTCCAGTCTGGAGGTCATGAATGCATAAACTAGCTTTTCTCCATCAGATATGGATAAGATGCTCCTAAGTTTGGCAATATTTCTAAGATGGAAAAAGGCTGTTTTAGTGATATTTGAAATATGATTTTCAAAAGACAAGTTACTGTCTAATATTATGCCCAGGTCTTTTACTGTCGAGCTGGTAGTAACAGTACATCCTTCTAAACGATAAAGTACAAAAACAAAGAACACCACCACACATGCTGTTTTTATTGTAATTGACCAATCACATGTGGCTTGAACAGAAAAAGAAGGGAAAAACAAAAAAAACAACAAAGCGTTCATGACAGATACATCACCAATTCAGTCTCTTCAAAGTTTTCAACTCATATGGCAGTGTTATGATCTGGTGTTGCTTCTGTTGGTCAGGTCAAGGTTCAGCAATATTATGTGCCCGAAAATGAGGTAAGCTGATGACCCGAGTACCCTGATTGACTAGGTTTTTCCATCAATAGATTTTTTTTTTTCCCCTGATGGCACGGGCATATTGTAAGATGTTGATGCCAGGATTCATCAGGCTCAAATTGTGAAAGACTGGTTCAAAGAGCAAGAGACATTGGGCAGTGGTGTGTGTGTGTGTGTGTGTGTGTGTGTGTGTGTATTCGCTTGCCATGTGAAAGTCTGAGTTTGATTCCCAGGCTTAGTGCTGGACCAAATCCTAGTTTGAACTGGGATTGCTGTATAAGGAAGGGACCACTGGACCACTGTTGTGACTGACCCCTCTGTTGAACATTCTCATACGCACATTCGCTATGCCGGTTTTCCTGTACAGGGTTGCCTATTTGGATACACCCTGGACAAGGTGCCAGTCGTTATAGGGCACACGCACACTCACACTGTGGGCAATTGGGAAAAGGCAATTAGCCTATTTTGCATGCCTTTGGACTGTAGGAGGAAGCCGAAATACCCAGAAGACAAACCCGACAAACCAGAGGCTGGACATTGTTGAACAACCATGTGCAAATAGTTAAACCTGGTTCTTTTCACCAATGCTCGTTAAATGGTTTGCTCCCGTTCTGTCAGAAGCAGAAAGTAGATGTAGTACTTTGAGGTAGAAAAAAATATTTCATTTTACCTTGAGAGAAAATATAAACTTGAGTGGGTGTCATGAGGCAGACATAGGTCTTAGCAGATATATTATAAGTAATACTTAGACAAGACACATGTACATAAAGTCTGAAGTATGGCTTTGTTATATAAGAGAAATATCAACTGTACTGGAGTTCATCATGTTCAGGATAGAGTTGAATATAAACCATGCAGACAAGAACGTTACATAGCTACAGTCAAGGTTCACATTAACCATCAGAATGGAGAAAAAGTGTGATCTCTGTGACTTTTAGCATGGTTTCACAAAGGCTGGATTGAGCATTTCACAAATTGATGATCTTATGCGATTTCCTTGCAAAATGAAAAAAAGGTCTAGAAAGAATACTGTGTCGAAGGCACGGTGTCGTTGTGGTTAGCACTGTAGCCTCGCGCCTCCAGAGTCCGGGTTCGAGTTCTGCCTCGGGTCTGTAGACATGGAGTTTTTATGTTCTCCCCATGCTTGGTGGGTTTCCTCAGGGTTCTCCGGTTTTCTCCCACAGTCCAAAGACATGCAGATTAGTCCAATTGGTGTTTTCCAACCTGAACTCATAGTGTAAATGAGGATGTGTGTGTGTGTGTGTGCCCTGCAATAAATTGGGACCCCGTCCAGGGTGTACACCGCACCATGCCCTAAGTCTCCTGGGATAGGTTCCAGGTCCCAAATGACCCTGTATGGAGAAAAAAAAGTGGGTTAAAACACGTTGGTGATGATAGAGGTAAGAGGAAAAGATCTCAGCATGCACAGAACATTCAACCTGAGTCTTAATAGACAATAGCAGAGGATCACATAAGGTTCCACCATTGTCATCCAAGTGCAGTAATATGAGGCCATGATGGCTACAGGCTCAGGAAAAACCTGTTTTGATCTGGCATTTCTCATAAGATTTATATTCTACTTCTTTAGAGTAACCTAAAGAGTAAATTCATGCACTTGTGAAGGTGACAAATGATGAATAGACTCAAGGTTGTAAAATATGATTTTTTTTTTTTGTTCCTCAAAGCTATCATTAGTCATTTTCCTCATGCATGCATAACTACCTAGGATTTCATTTCTTTGCCCTTTTATTGCCTTGAGAGCCTCTCTTGACAGTTTTCGGAGACAAAGTGCTTGCTGCGACTTTCTCGACAGAAACGGCATAATCTCTCCGTGAATAGAGCGTGTGGGCCTCAGAAAGCATGGATAATAGATGATTTTCTCAACTGCAGGATTTAGATACAATTTGTCGGGTCAGGGTGAAGGCTGATGTGACCTTTCTGCATCCAAACGCATTGCGATAGGTCAATCTGTGTGATACGTCTGGTAGCTTCTTACACATGAAAAGTTAATACTGGATGTTCTATTATGTCAGCTTGAGATATACAATTAAATCACAGTTATTGTTAATTAACAGCTAAAACAATATACCGTTTAATTGGTAATTGAATGGAATCATAGTCTTGATGAATGTCTTAATTAAGTGCTAAAATTGTAGCGCACTGATATTTGTGGTCTGAATAATTGAAGTGATAAAGAGGTTTTTGCACTTTAGCAGCTGTGTGTCTGACTGCATTCAAAGATAGGTTAAGTAAGTAATAAAACACTGTTGTAGAAAAAGTGGTTAGTCTGTCGTCTTGCACCTCCTGGGTCCAGGTTCATTAACAAATCACATCAGCCGTTTTGACTGTGACGCACCTCCACACCAGCAAAAGCACTTTTGTAGGCGTCTCTGGATAGGAGCGTCTGCTAAGTGCCTAAATGTAAATTTAAGACTCTCGTGCTTTATACACCACACCCTATTTCTTCTCAGCTTTCTGTTTTTGCTTTTTATTAAAGCACATGGAATCTGAAAATAGAGTGCCAAATCTTTATAACGACCTAGTATACAGTATGTACAGTAAGTTCTAATCCTTGCTGTCTGTTAGGCTTCCATTTTGCCATTGTTTTTTTTTTTTTTTTGGGATTTGTGTTCTGACCATTGACACTGAACCTTGCCCTGCCAACAAACCTCAGGTGTTCCCATGTCTTATAAACGCCAAACATTTAGAATGCTACCGGGTTGATTGTTCACAAAAACTTCTAAGACCTTAAGTCATTCGACTAGCCTGTTTTAACAAGCTCGCTATTCTTCTGAATGATGTCATAATGTGTTTTTTTGAGAATATTTATAGCAGGAATTTCATCTCTATTATTAGTTTGTGTGCAATTTGGAAAAATAAAAATTCCTAGATGGTTGTTTTTTTTTTTGTTATTGATTTTCAAATATATTTTGGACAAACAAAAAAGGCCTGAAAAGCATAAGAAAAACTTCAAAGGTAAAAATCAAATACATACAATATTACATGTACCTTTCTTATTGCTAAAGAAATAAATAAATTTGTCCAATTTAAAGAATTTGTCCAATTTATGGTTTAGATTGTATGTTAGTTACTCCAAAGGGAGAAAAGCTGACAGCTGAGATATCTACATGATGAATGTGGGAACCTGGGGAGTCAACCCTTTCAGAAAAAATATATATTGCCAAAAGTATTCGCTCGCCTGCCTCCACATGCACATGAACTCGAGTAACATTTAATTTTTAATCCACAGGGTTTAATATGATGTTGGCCCCGCCCCCTTTGCACTCTTCTGGAAAGGCTTTCCACAAGGTTCAGGAGTGTGTTTATGAGAATTTTTGACCATTCTACCAGAAGGACATTTGTGATGTCAGACACTGATGTTGGACGAGAAGGCCTGACTTGCAATCTTCGCTCTAATTCATCCCAAAGGTGATGAGGTCAGGACTCTGTGCAGACAGTCCAGTTCTTCCACACCAAACTCGCTCATCCATGTCTTTATGGACGTTACTTTGTGCACTGGTGCGCAGTCATGTGGGAACAGGAAGAGGCCGTCCCCAAACTGTTCCTACAAAGTTGGGAGCATGAAATTGTCCAAATTGCATTGCAGAGTTCCTTTCACTGGAAGTAAGGGGTCAAGCTCAACTCCTGAACAAACAACCCCACACCAGTTCCAACATGACTGCGCACCAGTGCACAAAGCAAGGTGTATTCATTTTTAATTAGATTAAATTTTATTTAAAAAATTATCGACTTTGTGCTTAAAAATGTGAACAAAACCTAAAAATTCATAAGCATAAATAAAGATATATTGAACAAAAAATACTTTTGATATGGAGATGCTTGCAGTTTGAGATTCTGCTTGTTGTTTGTTTTTGGCCTGGGGCATCTCTAGCTGTTGAAAAGATTAGGGTTTAGTATCATCATTTATAATAAAGTAGTATTATCACACACACATTCAAAGATTATTATGTTACTTAACTTGACTGCTGGTATGTGCACTTCTCTCCTTTTGTCTTCTTACGTTTCTTCCAGTTTGATTCAGTCTCTGTCTCTTTATGGCTCTTCTTGACCCTGGTGGTGGAAAAGTACGATCAGCGTTACTTTAGTTAGCATTCCTTCTCTCACTCACACACACACACACACACACACACACACACACACACACACACACACACACACACACTAGAAAGAGAGAGAGAGAGATCGCACTATCCCTGCTTATACCAAGGCACATTTTATCCACTGCAACATGGACATGGCTAAACTCGGAATTCGTCCTTTCTATTTTTTTCTGTCCCTACGCAGAGGCTTTATTTCTTTCTCATCCCTCTGTCGTTAAATCTACTGTCACTGCTGTTTTGCTCCTTTACTGTCAGAGCGACACACTCTGGCTATACTGTTACTTGTTATGATCATGCCAGTGAAACCTATTTTAACTGAACTGAACTGAGGGAGCGACAGAAGCCGAATTTGACTAGCCTTGATTTTTCTAGGAACGCTAGAGTTCTATTTTATAACTGGAGCTTTTTCTTGAGATCTGGATGCACGCATGTTCCAGTCTTGAGTGCTGGCCTTAATTACTGCCCCCTTGTCTGCTTCGAAAGCTGAGTGCAAGAGAAGATCTGCTCTACAGTAACTTCGTAAGACTGTCTGATGCTTTGCTGTAAGACGCCTCCACATCACGGTGACAATATTTGGGACTAAGCTTAAAATATTCAGGGCTCAGGTTTCGAATGATCAGACCTAAGGACTCCATTGGTTTTGGCCCATTTTTTTTTCCAGCAAAAGCATTATAAGGTTGCAAGGGTCTCTCTATGGCATATTATTTGTCTTTAAAGTTCTAATTTGTATAAATTGCTCATGTGCAAATTGAAAAAATGCGTCTCTGTGCTTCATTTTTAAGCAGAGGTGTTTTTTTTCATAAGTTGAAGGATCAGAGAGGATTGTTGTGCAGTTTATTGCTTATTATTCACTGCTTAACTGGTTGTTCCTGCTGCTTTCACTCCACTCACATGACTGATGGCTTCTCACTTATCTTGTATCGCTTACCTGTCTAGCGATGATTTAGTTGAACCGATCATGATATTTAAGCTCTTTATATTTATGGCTTTGTAGCTCGTTCGTTTTAAATGATGAATGATGATAACTTGGGGAAGCTTCTTCCGATTTACCACTGATCTTTGTGTGAAATCTTTTCATATGCTACCAGCGTCACTTATAATAACACCATGTTCAAATTTCTTTTTGCTGTGTTTATACACTGCCTGGCCAGAAAAATCACTATTTCAAATGGGTCAAATTATTGGGCTGCAACAAGCAAAGAAAACTAAGGAGATTTGAAATTCTTGGAAAAAACCCTTTTACCCCATTATCTAAACCTGGAAGGATGATGCTGAACTGCCAACTTTGTGGAAGAAATGCGGATCACTTACACTTGGTGAAATTGCATGGTAAAAAAAAAAAAAAAAATCAGTAAAAACCATAGCTAAGTTTAATAGTGCAAGTAATAGCATTTATACTATGCATCAAAATATACAGTACTGAAACTCGAACATGTTGAAGCCGCATGTTTTCCCAGTAGTGAAAAGGAAGTTGTGTTGTGCAGTTGTTGTTGGAAATGGGTCTCTCGGTGGAGGAAAATGTATTCATACTTGAGTATTATACAGAAGTGGTCGTGAATGGGGACCGAGTTTGAAAAAAGAGTGGCGAAACAATTCCTGAGAGAAATTTAAGAAGACAGCACCAAGTAACACAGTTATGCTGTTTATTGTTTGAAAAAAAAAATAGCCATTTTGGAAATGTACTGTGTCAGCGTTATGCATACAGAGGTAAATCAACACGCTAATAATTTGCATGTTAGTTTGTTTCATGAGAAATAAACTCACCGATGAAAACAAGGTGATATTGTTCATCTTTTTATTCCACGACCAATCAGTGCTCCGTCCTCAACCAGAGAGCCAGTGGATGAAAGTCTCCCAGGAAGTGGGAGATTTTCTCCCAGAAACTCCTGACATCACATGATGTTACCTCCACCTGGGGAAGACATTTGCAGAAAGGATTTATTTATTCCAAGACATATTTACCTAATTAATTTATCCAGTATTTACCTATTGAACTAGTTATTAAATGTACAGTCTCTCACTAATTTTCATTTGAGCTGTTATTCCCAAGGGGCAGTGGTGGCCCAATCAGTTAAGGTCGGGGGTTCAAGCCCCAGCACGCTAGTTGCCCCAAGTTGCTGCTGTTGAGCCCTTGAGCAAGGCCCTTAACCCTATGTGCTCAAGGGGGCGCTGTGTCCTGGCTGACCCTGTGCTCTGACCCCAGCTTTCTAACTGGGATAAGTGAGAAAAAAATCATTTCACTGTGCTGTAAGGAACAAGTGACAAATAATTGAGTATGATTATTATTATAGTCATTAGGGTCTGTGTAAGTGGGTCATTGGTGGCTCAGTGAAAGGCTTCTCATCTGCCATGCGAAGGCCCAGGTTCGATTCCCAGCCAGTACTCAAAACCCCAGCCACTTACTGCAATGCCAATCCCAAGCCCAGATAAAATGGGAGGGTTGCGTCAGGAAGGCCAGCCGGCGTAAAAAACCATTCCAAGTTGTTGTGCGGATTAGTTGGTCTGCTGTGGCGACCCCTCAACAGGAGCAGCCAAAAGGCAAACAACATTAGGGTCTATGTAAGTGAATAGATAAACTTTACAGGCATTAAATGTTTTAATGACATTCTTTATTTAGTTTTTGTTATAATGACAATTATGGCAATAAAAATTGTTTATTATTTTATGCAATTAAATTGCTATACCACAATCGGTATTAAATACGAAGTCCTTTATTCTTCAAAACCTGCTGGGTCTGACTGGGAAAGGAGACAAAAAAGTCATCTGCAGTACACGATCCACACAATCCATGCCTGCTTGATTGCTTCCTGAAGATCATGTACAGAAATTTGCCACAGAAGTTCACAATTCTCTAGTTATAACCATTTTTTTTTTTTGTGCAGAAGTAGACACCCTGGCTTCAGAAAGTAAAAGTCGTGCCACATATTTGTTCCATCCATCCATTCCAAACCAGCTGATTCTAATTATTCCAACTCTTCAGTCAGAGAGTCTCGAACTAATTAGTGACATCACCTGTTTTGTGCACAGGTAGAACTATAATACATGGCATATGATGTCTTATTACTTTTGGCCACCACTAAGTACTATATTGTGTAAGTAAAGGGGAAAAAAGCGTCTATATACTTATTTCCCTTTTCTGTTTTACAAGGCCACACCTTGGTGTGAAGTAACATTTGCACAGGATTATAGATACATTGTTCGCTTCTGATAGAAATATCAAAGTTCGTCAAATATCCATCAGTAGGTTGTCATTTTGAAGTGGTGAAGCGTTTATTTTCTAAGTTGGCTTCAGGGCGGTTATACGCTCAACATCAAAAACAACAGAAATAGCCTCGCGCTCTGTTTGAAGTGTGAAGATCAAGAGGTTTTTTCGGCAGTGAAACATATTTGCAGGATTAGGAGCGCGCAGGCCCCGGAGCTAGCCTCCAGCATGAATGTTTTATACCTGCCACTTTACACCCACTTAGTCTTAGAAAGTGAATGATCATGATTTGAGCTCTGACCACGTCAATGCTGACTGCATGCGCTGGGCAATTTAGTCCTGATTTATTGTACTTGTGATTGTTTATGGAAGGCGCCGCTGAACACCTGGACTCGAATCTACAGGAGGGTGGCAGAAAACGAAGGCTGCTCATGCATAATTCATTGAGCTCGTGACTACATCATGCAAGACTGAGTAAGATGCCCTCTGCCTGTTCCCAAGGCTATGGAGATCATCTCTGTAAACAGGATAAGGTAAAAATAGACATGATATTGTACAGACTGGATTTTTCAACTTATTTTCTCATTTGTTAGTAATTCACCTGTACAAATAAATAAAAAAATTTATACAAATTTTAAAATTCATTGGAGCAAATACTCTATGCCAGTGTGGAATATGATATGGATCATGATCCTGGGGACATACTATATTTTCTTAACTGTTGTGTGTCCCTCACTACTAGTACAGAACTGTGAGGTTGAAACAGTAAAAACATAAAGAAGTTGCATCAATCCATTGTATACACAGTCTCTAACTTTCTTACAAACAATAATGAAACACTGTGGCTTCGCACTTCTCGGGTTGAGGATTCGATTCCCACCTCAGGGTCAGTGTGCATGGACTTTGCATGTTCTCCCTGGTGGGTTTCCTCCGGGTGCTCTGGTTTCCTCCTACAGACCAAAGACATGCAGATTAGGTTAGTGGGTGTTTCCACATTTCCCCATAGTGTGTGAATGAGTGTGTGATGGATTGGCACCCTGTCCAAGGTGTACCCCCGTCCGAATTCCCGAGACCGTCTACAGGCTTCCTGCGACCCTGTACAGGATAAGCGTTTAAAGAGAATGGAGAATTAACTTTTAACAATGAACGCGTCATCTGTTTTTGTGTGACAGAAGCAAAGAGTAATCTCGATCAAAACATTTGTAGCATGTAGCTTGTTATGACTACTGTGTTTGCCTGGTGCTATACACTTTTATCACTATCTTGTGGTATATCTTGTGGAGTAGTACTGGCCATAATAAAACAGATGATGGATAAAAAAAAGAGAAAACAATAAAATTTGGATTTTTAAAAAAAATTGAATTTATGTTTACAAAACATGATAAAACAGAAGAGTGGTGGGAATTCATGTCTAAAATAGATGAACTTGAAAACTGGAAAAACACCATTCAAATGTTCATATTTGTCTACACAAGACATGCTGTGTGTGTGTGTGTGTGTGTGTGTGTGCGCGTGTGTGCGTGCATGTGTTACAATTGTACTTGCTGCAGGTGGCACATGCAGAAGGTGTTTTATTGTTCTTTTGTTGGTTCAAAATCTGGAAAAGCTTCTTTTTGTTTCCACCAGCTGCCTCCAACAATGGTGATTTTTTTTTTCTCTTATAAAATTATTATTATTAGGCACCTGATATTCCTTAAATGTTCACAGATACTAGGACACGTACAAACACCCACCTACACACCATATACAAAGATAACACAAAAAAGTCACTTACTGTATACTACAAAGGGATGTTCAAGTCAACCCGGGACTTTTGATTGTGCAGAATAAAAGAGCACAATTCTGAGATTAGAAACTCCACTGCTACACTAATGCACTTATTCCATCGTTTCACTAGTGCTTGGATACCATCAAGGTAGAACGTTTTCTCAGTACACCGGAGTAATGATCAGACTGCCTGCTTCACGTCTGAAACACTGGCCTCCCAGGAACTCCTTTAATGCCCCAAACATGTGGAAATGACTGTATGATGGGTGTGTCAATAACTCCCAGTCAAGTTCCTGTAATGTGCAAGTGGTTTTTGGTGAATATATACAGTACAGTTCACACAGACAAACGAGTCTCTTCTGTAGGCTGGCGATAAGGTATCTGTCAATTTTCAATGATCAGGCGTTCCACTCGCTGAATGTTCACAGGAACAACCACAGTGGGCTCCGAGGCACTTCGGCCGGGATCGTCATTCGCAGAACTACAGGCTTCTTTAAAACGTTTGCACCATTCAGATATCTTAGTGTGGCTTAAAGTCTCATCGCCTTAATTAGCTTGAAATCTTCTATAGTCAGTTTTATGCCTTTATTCATGAGAAATATCATCACAAGTCCTGGTTTGACATGAATACAAAGGTAGTGCTGACTTTCTAGGATGTGCAGTTTGGAGGTAATAAAAGCCTCCCCTTCTTAATCCGTCCAAAATGACCTTGTGGCCTGTTCTCTTATCTCTTCATATAAAGTCTAAATTTGTCTTACCTTAATTTCCTGTACTTGTTCCTCACAAAAAAAAAAAAAAGTTTCAAGTGGTGGTATTTATTTATTTTTTAAATCACAAATGATGCACAAGGGCTAACCTCTTGAGATACGAATGTCCTCATATTGAGACTTGAAATTATTTCCCAACTCATAAGAGGCCTGTTAGATATAATACTTTTCCAGAACCTCTTTTTGTTTAAAGACCTTTATGAAGTTCATAGCTATTAGTCAGGAGAATTTGTAGTGTACACAACAGTATAGTCCAGCTCAGAGGAGGTTAACATCAATGCCTACTGAAATTCCTGAACTGTACCTCTTTTAGACCTGGTTTTCACAAAGGTTAATAAGATAAATCTTATAAACTGTTTTTTTTATTAATTAATTTTTTTTTTTTTTATGCAATTGGTTTGTAAACATATTGTTTTTAAAAATCATTACAGGGCAGCTTAATTACATATTTTTGTCATCTGATTTAATTGTGTAATGATGTGTGTAGTGGTTGCAGTCATCTATTATCTCATCATCAGCGGCCGCAAACAGAACAAAATATTTTTCATCTTTTATTTTCATCCGATTTATAATGTGCCTTTAGTGGCTTCAGTGTTTTCATGCTGTCTGTTCAAATCACTGTAACCATCTCTTCTCTTAGGATATCGAAACTCAATACAATAGAAAAAAACTAAAATAAACAGCACCTTTAACTAAAATGCTAAAGGACGAATATCCTTAATGTATAGTTTTAGGATGGTCTGAATTAAAAAAATAATAATAATAAGCACATGGCAATTTAAAAAGCTTTTAAAAATAAACTACTGTTGTGGAGATCTACTCTATCAATCATCATATCGTAAAAGCAATTAAAGTTGAATCAGAAATTCATACACGGGACTTGGTTAAGTCAGATTTATGTGCTTGTAGCTTCAAGAATAATTGGTACTTTAAATTCTATGAGCTCTATAATACAGTTGTACAGTAATAGGTAAAAGGTTAGGGCAAAGACAGCATAGAAATGGCATCTGTAAGCACTTAGCAGTGTCTTATGTCATGAGACCTGAAATAAATCAACCTTTTAGTATTATTAGGTCGGCAGCTTTTCACATCGTACGATATATTTTCTTGGATAGGCTCGAGAATCCCCTCTGCGTTTGTGGAGAAGCACCGGGCCAGTTTAGATATCGCTTAAAACCCTGACAGCAAACAACCACAAGGTTCTGTTTTAGATTTTTGGCTTTCACTTGACCTATTACAGAACATATAAAAGACCGGAACTGACTATGTTAACATGAACAGTGATCATTGATGCAAATGAGTTGTGTGACTGACTTTATTTACCGGTGATGAAAAAGAGACTGATGTGAATACTCCATCCATCCATCTAGGAACCTCTGCAGTCCAACAAGGGACCGTGGACGCCAATGGTGAACATTTCACAACCTCTGGTCAACATTCACACACATCTACACACTACAGGCAATTTTGGAACGCCAATTAGACTGTTAGACTGTAAAAGGAAACTGGAGTACCCTGAGGAAACCCACCAAGCACGGGGAGAACATGAAAACTCCATGCACACAGACCCGAGGTGTGAATTGAACCCGGACCCCGGAGTTGCAAGGTGAGCATGCTAATCACTACGCCACTGTGTCAATTCCTAGGTCTCTTTGTGTGGAATTTGTATGTTCTCCCCATGCTTGGTAGATTTCCTCTGGGTACTGTGGTTTTCTCCAACACTCCCAAAAAAACATGTACTGTAGATTTTCCCATAGTGAATGTGTGTTGTTGCACGATGATGGACTGGCAGCCTGTCCATGGTGTACCCTGAGTCTCCTGGGATAGCCTTCAGAATAGTGAATGAGTACGTTGATGTGAATGTTCTCACTAGAACATCCTTCAGTGGAATATTTCCTAAAATGAGGAACACCGGTCCCCCGAGTGCTAACACCGGTCCTCCGAACACCCCCGCGGAGTGCTAAAGTGCTTGCCCTATCCCTATCAGCCGGAGATCGCTAGTTTGATTCCCGGGTGATGCTGTAGCCTTTTGCACCTGGGGGCCAAGGGAGAGCTGATTGGCCAAGGTCTGTAAGCACTACTTATTGCTCTCACATCAATCATGGCTCTACAGCGATAATGGGCATCTGTGAGTTCATTCAAACGGATGGAGCGGATAGCACTGTCCTCCAAGTGTGTTCCGCCACCCCCAGTGGTGCGTGAGCAAGCAGTTGTAGCCTTAATGTAGGATCCCCCTAATGACGGGTGAGAAATTCATGGAGTTATAACCTCTACATTACCTCTAGCTACTATAAAGCTATATCTACAAGCTTATATTACTGTGGAATTACTAATGTTCTTACAAGAACTAGAAAGTCCAAATCATAGCCTAAATGGTTGCCTAATTAACATAGACTAGTTCGATCTTAGCATCATATTATTCTTTCTTTAAATAGGACACATA
>JAOVVB010000049.1:7417582-7446274 GCA_028570985.1 Heterobranchus longifilis
AAACACATGCAGGAAGCATGCATGTGCCAGCAGATGGTGAGCCATTGCACTAATCCAGTCTTCACATTCCTCTGAGGTTCAGGGCTTAACAGGAAGACAGCTCGGTTTCTATCATGTCCCTCGTGAACGGAGCACATATTCTATATGTAATACATATAAATAGCTTCGAACATAAACACTTGCTAAAGGATGCTGGATCATATATCGTTTACTAGCTCTAATAAGTACAAAGTGTCGGTGCTGCATTTCTATAATGAATATAATGCACTTACAGTATATTGTACGTTTGATTAACTCTACAGGCAAATTCGTGAGCTCCTGAAAACCACAGCTTTGCTTTGACCTTTTTCTGCATGATTATATATACATGATTATAACTGTCTGTCTATCTTTAAAGCCGCTCCTTTTCTTTACTTCAAATGGATTAAGCATTGAATGAGACATTTAAAAGATTGCATAACTATTTGATCAACCGTTCAAAACAGTAGAACCAGTACAATTGTTATTCCAATTGTATATATATATATATGGGGTGAGTGAAAAATGATCTGCGCTCCAGTTATATTAAAACTTCTGTTGGACGTTGGTCTTATCAGCGCTTTCCTCTTTCACGCTATTGTCTCCCCGGTCACATCAGTTCATTTGTAACTGCGATGTGAGCAAAAATGGACGCCCCACATGTGATTTTTGTAGTCTGAGGGTGTATCTGGTGCTGAAACGACTCATGGATGAGTGTAAACAGAAGTGTTTGGATATCTATTAACAAAATTTGGACCGATACTCTAAGAAAGCTGAAAGTTTCTTAAGGAAAATCATTGCTGGTGACAAGACATTGATTCATCACTACGAGCCTGAGAGTAAACGGCAGAGTATTAAAAGGAAACATCCCCAATCGCCGACCAAGAAAAAGTTCAAAAGTCAACCATCACCTGGAAAATTCATCAACACTTATACTGTAGATTTCTGGGATTCTAAAGGACGAGTATTGGAACATTAATCAGGAAAAAGGTTTAACAATCAAGAGTGTTGATGATGATCATTGAAGATCTGAAGCCTAAACTTCAGATTAGACACCGAGGACTGATATCCAAAGGTGTTGTGATCTTGCATAACGATGCACGTCTGCACATTTCTGCAAAAACTTTGTTTTGGGGTGTTAAAACATAATGAACCTATAGCCTTCATCTTGCTCCATCGGACTTCAGACTTTCACCTGTTTGGTTCCCTGAAAGCAGGCCTATAAGGACGAAGATTCAGTTCTGATAAATACGTGAAGACAGCAGCGCATTCTAAATGGCTTGCAGCTCAACCTAAAAACATTTTTTAATGAGAGAATACAAAAACTTATTGACACTTTCAACCTTTCAACACGACCATTTTTGAAGTGTTTGTGCCACATTTTTATTTGCGCTGCACTCAGTGCACTCATTGCGTTGTCCCTGAATGCCTTCTGAATCATCTGAATTGTTTCCACGGAGGAATGTTCAGGCTTAAGGCTAAATTTGATGCAGAATTTTTGCGCTACTCCCTTAGTCATTTTAAATGCGATGGCCACATAGAACTCCTCAGCATTTAGCAGCCCACTGACTAGTACAGTAAAGTCATCATTGTTCATGCATGTACATTCCAGTTCACTCTCCTTGGCTGCTAGGTTACATCAATGTCGAGCAAACCGTTATATATATATAGGTTTGTGTTAAATACCTCAACAGTGATTTAAATCGCAGGCTTCATATTTTTTTTCAATCTAATATTTAAACATTGCTGAAACACTTAAATCAGAATAAAATTTTAAAAATATACCTTTTATTGAAACACATTAAGTAAGTTCACAAATAATTTGATGTCTGTTATCCACAAGCAGAGAAACGCAAGAGCTGTCACTCATTCTAACAATTAATTTAACTAGTACTTTTCTTGAGAAGTTGCATATGGTTGTGTGTGCATGTGTGTAACCTTGACACCTGTTGATTATTATATGTAATCGCATTTTTTGCCTTCCTTCCATGAAATACTTAATCATGTAGCAGGTGTTTGAAAATCAGAAGAGGCGGAGCTTTCAACAAGCAAGTTCCTCATCTGAAAGAAGGAGGAGAGAGAGAGAGAGAGAGAGAGAGACTCTCTTACTATGACTGAAAGGCTACATGCTCGGTAGTTATAATACTTAAATAAATTAGAAGGTGTGTACATTTTACTTAAGTAGAAATGTAAGTGAACAATTTCTACTTTCACTTTCATAACACTTTACCTCGGGCATCTCTACTTTAACTCAAGTACAGGATTTGTGTACTTTATCACACTTGCTATGGTATACGGTTTAACCCTAAATCAATGATTTAAACTTTGAATCGATGTCACTTCGGCTCTAGGTTAATAATAATCCTAATATCAATATAGAGCGGCCCACACATATTCCAAAGCTTAAAAAAAAAAAAATATATATAAAGTTTCATTTTTTACACCCATATTCATTTTGACATCATGTGCACAGTTACAAATATGTCAAAAATGTTATTTTTGATTTTTGTGAAATCGAGTGCAACAACTCCTCCAGCGGTCATAAGAAAAACAAATAGAATGATATGAAAAGAGGCTGCGGGATAAGTTCAACAGGCCCGGTGTTTTCGATTCTCACAGAGACAGTAATGTCATGTGACTCTCTGTGACTCACCGTGGCAGTCTCTAAGGCAAGATGTGGTTTAGAACAGGTGTTACAATGGTACCTTGGGTCATGCACATTATTTGTTAGAGTCTTGCACACAAAAACACACACACACACACACCCACCCCGAGTGATTCTGACTTTGTCACTTTTTGTAAACAATATTACAAAAATGCAGCATTTCCTGCGTTTCTGCCAGAAATTGAGTTTTTCACAAAATAGCACCACCAAAAAAAAGTCATTTTTCACCCTCTTTAAACAGACATGGAGAAATGAAACACTTCTACGTACTGTATGTGCTTATAATTAGGTTGCATGCATGTATTCAGACAAAACAAGCGTGTTACTCTTGTAACACAAAGTACAAATAATACTAATGAAGATGATTTATACAGACCACACACTCCGTTGTAGCTCCGCTACATACGCCTCACCAAGATTAATACACAGGATGTAGCTACTGCATCATCGCTGTACAGTAGATGATAACTCTGGTGTCAAACTTCCCATACCGTGCCTCCATTTCATACTTTCATACTTCCCATAAATATGCCTCATACTGGCCTTGCATTTCATTCTTCAGTTCGTATTAGTAGCTTATTAGCAGTGACAGCTGGTGGTGATATTAGATGAAAGGGATAAAATCTAATATATATCGATAGCCCGGCAACGAAACTGTTAGAGGTGAGCGATGTATTAAATCATGAGGTCTCGCTGATGGTATAATAAGAATTATGTGGTTCAAACTCACACACATTATTTCTCTCTCTCTCTCTCTCTCTCTCACAC
Organism: Heterobranchus longifilis; assembly: GCA_028570985.1. Lineage (NCBI taxonomy): Eukaryota > Metazoa > Chordata > Actinopteri > Siluriformes > Clariidae > Heterobranchus > Heterobranchus longifilis. The sequence continues at coordinate 7,421,034 of JAOVVB010000049.1, forward strand.
ACACTCACACACACACACATACACGTATGCCTAACACCGATTTAAACATGGATAGGCAGCTTTATTTGTGATTTCTAAATTTGTAAATCTGTAACGCTTTACTAGTTTTCTTTGAATACCCAACAGAAAATGTGTGACCCTTTCGTCTGATACAAAACAAACAAACAAAAATACAGTTTCGTTGTACTTGTCTTCATGTGCTTTGGAGTTGCTCTAACCCAGTCTAAACCATCTTGCCATCACAATTTGGCCGTTGAAAGTTGATGGGATATATTAGGCAACAAGTGAACATTTTTTCCAAGAAGTTGATGTATAGGAAGCAGAAAAAATGGCCAAGCGTAAGGATTTAATTGAATTTAATTAACAAGGCCAAATAGTGATGGCTAGACTGCAGCTCTTGTGGGATGTTCCTGGCCTGCAGTGGTCAGGGCAAACGGGGTCCAAGCAGGGAAAACTAGTCAACCAGCAACAGGGTTGTGGGTAGCCCAAGTCTCAGTGATGCACATGAGGAGTGAAGGCTGGACCGTCCAATAGAAGACCTACTGATCATGATGTTTTGCCTGATCGTAGGATAGTATATATTCCTATACTACAGTAGCTTGGATGCTGGTATTAAACATACATAATAACATGAAATCTACTAGGTCTACAGGGTACTAAAACTAAATAAATAACGAAACTTTTATTGGTGTTGTCAGTATTTCAGCTGCTCTAATCAAGAGGTCGCAACAGTGGACCTTTTGATCCACACAGAACATGGCACAGGTTTTATGCTGGATGTCCTTCCTGATGCAATAACTCTGCCATTTTATCCAGGCTTGGGACTGGCACTGCATGCAGTTTCTGGGGTTTGCGCATTGGCTAGAGAAAATCGAACCCACACCTTCAGCATGGCAGATGAGACACCTACCACTGAGCCACCAATGCCCACAGTCGTGTAAACTCATAAGCTTCCATATTCTTTTTTGAATATACTTTTTTTTTTTTTTTTTTTTTTTAACGAATGTCTTTGTGGCTTGTCTTTAACCCCTTTTAAAAATGAAACGCATAAATATGCCAGATAGTTTTTTCCCATTCACTTAAATATTTGACTTCCAAAGTTTGAACCCTCTTAATTGCAACTATTATAAAACTATTATTTAATTATGAGTAATCATTACATTACAACATGAGGTGCTGTTGTACACACATGGTAGTTTCCCCCCAAATTGCCATGTTCTGTAGAAAAACAATATGCAAATTGAGTTCCAGAAATGACTTGCAATTACTGCATACCTGGCTGTTAAATATTAGGTGTGTACTGCACTGCAAAAACAAAACTGCTTACAAATACCATTCTCGCACTTACTTGATGACTCAGAAAAGTCATTAGCAAAATGAAATCCAGCAAACACCCTGAGGACTTTTCTGAAATACACATTGTGGACTGATCACTTAAAAAAACAAAAACAAAAACATGACATTTCTAACGTCACATGTACAAACCAGTTACACCAAAATGCCTGGTTGGTGTGCATTCCGTTGTTGAACGTTGTACAATCACCTGCAATAGGTTAATATCTCTGCTTGTGTATTATGTAAGCAGACTGCTTAATTTTTTTTTTCTTCATATTTAGTAAAAAATAAAGGGCTTGGCCTAGATCTATTATAATGTGATTCAGGTGGCTTTGTGTTTAATAAAGCTCAGTGTTGTGACGTGTGTACAGTGAGAGGGAAATTAGTATTCAGACATCATTACATCATTGTTTTTTGTATTGATTACACTGTCAGTGCACACATCTACTTTAAACGCACATTTGTTTTTAGGCTTTGTAAATATGAACAGAAAGATATGGATTCATAGTCCTGAACAAAATGTTTAAAATGGAATTGAGCAGTGAAAGAAGTAATAGGATACCACTTATTGCCAATTTTTTATGAAGCAGTTAGATTCAAAAATTTTTAAATACCTTTATTTTCCTAATAATACCACAGTCCCTCTGCTGGCACATTCAAAATTCTCCATGAAATTTCTGTGTGATTTAAGTCAGGAGCCTGGAGACTTGAGTTTTTGTATCGATACTGTATATATTTGGGGTTTGACGTCGTTGTTGAAACATTTAACTTCTCCCCAGATTCAATTTCTTGGCCCATGAGGTCAAATTCTCCTCTAAAATGTCCTGGTGCATTGCTCTATTCATTAACCCCAGTAATATTTTTTAGAGAAGCAGCTCCATATCATGATGCTCCCACCACCATGCTTCACAGTAGTTAGAGAGTTTTTGAAAAATCATACAGACAACCCTTCTGTCTCTATACCTGATGAGTCAAGTTATTGGCAAAGAGATTTGTCTACAAGTTTTGTTCCAAATCTGACCTACTGTAATTAAGATGCAGCTCATTGCTTTTTGTTCTTTGCGTAACTGTTGTTCCTTAAAACTTACCTTCCCTTATCCTTACTCTGAGAGTTTGTTGTGAACCGGCTCACATGCCCAAAGATTATGGTTCAATGAGCATTCCACCTGCATTTGTACTGACAGGGACGTTTAAAGCCTTTTTTGAGATTCTGGAGAATATAACATTCAGATGTTTTTTTAAAACTTTGCCCTTGAGAAGCTTAGGAGGCACCGTGTTCATCATGAAAGAAATGAATGTATGCATTTGAAGTGAATGTAAGCAACGGAAGTAGATTAAATAGTGAAAATGTGTTTCTGCCCTCTGGGCCAACTGCTTAAAAATATGTAAGACGTTACTGAAAATGAACAAACGAACATTTAAAAAATTAACAATAACATAAAAGACATTAGCATTAAAACACACATAGATTTTGGGTTCCCCTTGTTCCACTGTAGCTCTGGCCCCCTGGTCATGGCTCCAAAGGTCCTCTGGGGATGTACTATGATGTCTGGCACCAGGATGCTGGTGGTGGATCCTAGACATGTTGCGTGTTATGGAGTGGGACCTGCATGAATTGGACTTGTTAGTCTAGTGCATCTAATACTGTAGGTGCTTATTTGGATAGGGATCTGGCCAGGATGGAGTCATCATTCTTAGCTGCCTGCTGGGCACTGAGTGTTCTGGTGCCTTTCTACTGTGGCCAGCATTGTAATATGTGCTGCATTTCCTTTTCTATAATATCAGACCAAAACAAGCTCTTGTCACCAGTTTACTGGTGTATAATTAAAAGAAATCAATGTAAATGTGACAATGTTATAGCTGATGTATATGTGTTGTGTGTCATTCACTTACTCATCGTCTATACCTCTTTATCCTGTATACATGATCGCATGGGACCTGGAGCCTATCCCAGGCAGAGGGCGGGGTTCACCCTGGATGGGGTGCCAGTCCATCACAGGGCACACACCCTCACCCATTCACATGCTCATTCACAAATTATGGCCAATTTGGGAACACTAATTAAAGAGAGAAAGGAAGCGTTTTTGGTTGGTAGTATTTGATTTGCTTTTTTTTTTTTTTATTTTATTTGTTGCAGCATCGTAGAAATATTCCTTCACATATGGCTCAAATGCTGAATAGTGTGACGATTTCAAAAATAACCTCATCCTCCTGTTAGATCTCATTTTACGTCATAGATTTAAAATGCGTGTGAAATCTAACATGCCTGCAAAAGGCTCCGGATGAAACCCTCACCCGTGATGGGGAAAAAAGAAAAGCAAAGAAACCGACTGTTCACCTTAATGTACGCAAACACAAGATCTGTTCTCCTCCACTGGCACAATTTTCAGCAAATATCTCTCAGCCTTGCTTTTAATAGCATCTGCTTGCAGTCTTGCAGGCAGTTGCATCATGCGTTACATCACTGGGTGGTAATAGTGGCCTCGTTTTCTGTATTAAACTGAATTATGGTGAGACAAAAGTAGGGACACTGCCGAGAAGGCCGTGATTAATTAAACCGAGTTGCTTCTTCTCACTGTAACCTCGAACAAAGTGCACGCTATTAACTGTTATTTAAAGTTTAAATTTGGCTCGTGCAAATGGATCATTCTGGCAAACAAAGGGAACATCGTCTGCGTAACAAGGCCGGGTGCGCTAGTGCACCGTACCGCTGCATGGTTATCATGTGATCATGTTAAAAGACAGATGATGTTTACTTCAACACGGTGTGTAATCTCTCCCATAGGACGTTTATACAATACTTATCTTATACTATGGTGTGGTTTATTACATTTTAGCAGGAGTCTTCACTTACAGTGTGGGCAGACTGTAACTCGAAACAGAGTACTGCAATTTAACGTTTTTTAAATAAGACAGCTCGTTTATAGACGTGTTTTTTTTTTTTTTGTTCCCCTTTTTGTTTTAGTTAAAGAACAGCATGGAATTTAAAAACACAGTAACTCTTGGATCGTAATTATAGCCCTTCCATAATTGTTCTGTTTTTGTCATGGACACATGGAATAAATTTGCATTTCATACACATAATGTAATACATTCTTCTGACGCCAGGTTTGAAAAGGTCATTCTCCCATTGTTGATGTACCGAATATCTGAGTTTGTATAGGAACACTAAAAGAAAGCTCGTCTCGATTCGCACAGATGAAATGCTTTTCATGTATTAGAAACTATCCTTGGTGTAAAAATTAAAATATTAGATGCGTTATCTCTCTTGTGAATGTGAATACATTTTGGCCGTCTGTGGAGTGCTAAGAGTTCTGCTACCACCTTGTGGAAGGAAAACAAAACTGTACATATTGATCATTTACAAGTTCACGGCATCACAAGTTGTGCTGCCTTTTTTAAAAAAACGTTTTGTATTTTATATTTGATTCATAACAAACATAAACGGAAATTTTGATTGCATGCTTGATGTTGGAGGGAGGCGGAGGGACGCGAGGGCAACAAGAAGTGAGATATCTTTTAAAAAAAAAACAAATAGAAGAACGAATCTTGAAATATTTGTAAATATGAGATATGAGGCGGCATGGTGGCTCAGTGATTAGGACTGTCGCCCCACACCTCCAGGATCTGGGTTCGATTCCCGTCTCGGTTCTGTTTGCATGGAGTTTGCATGTTCCCCTCCATGCTTGGTGGGTTTCCTCCAGGTTTTCTGGTTTCCTCCCACAGTCTAAAGACATGCAATTAAGGCTATTAAGTGCAATTAAGTGCCCGTAGTGTGTGAATGAGCTTGTGAGTGTGCACCCTGTGATGTATTGGCACCCTGTGCAGGCGGAGTGCTTTATGGGAAACATTGCTCTCCTGTGATTGGGACACTAGAGGGAGCCAAGTTGGCATGTTTCTGCATTCCAGCAGCCGCTTTAAAATAGATGTGAGTTGTAAAGTGTGCAAAACCAGTCGCAATCCAGCAGGCTTGTTTTATTTAATGTTCCATTCTCACATGCAGTCCAAAGTCACAGATCCTGAACTGGTGAAATCATGAAATCATTTTGTACATTAGGAAATGCAAGACAACTAGGAAAAAATTATTAATACTAATCTTTGTGCTTTGGGCCACCATTTTATTCCTAACATTGTAAGGTGGTGTTTTACAAGTTAGTAGTGTTTCAAATTCCCAAATATCCACTTTAGTCAAAGATTGTAGTAAACCAAACTATATGAATTTGCTTTGAATACTTTTTTAAAGTTTTATTTGAGACACAGTAACTGTACTGAATGTCGGTGTTCAGGTCAAGCTGGGACTTTTGATGAACCTTCTTGTGGTTGAAGGAGTAAAATCATTCGACATTTACAGAAGACTTGAAACACAATAATGAAATTGCAAGTTTTTTGGTTATATACCGCAAAGTTTCAGTAGTAGTAATGAAATACTGGGAATTATGAAAAACTTTCTCGTGATTGAAGGTGTATAACTTATAGACATTTACAGAAGGCTTCAAGCACAGTATGGTGAAGTGACTCTTAGCCAAAGTAAAACAGCTGAATGGTGCAAAAGTTTCATTTTACGTTTCTGAATAAAACGATCTTACTAAAGAAATTTACAAAAATTTCAAGGGAAAAATCTCTTTGGCAGATAATATTGCTATTTATTGAAAGAAGCAAAATTCTCTGCCAATAGAACGAGATTTTCTTCCCTTACAATTTTAGAAACCTTTGACTAGAATGAAGCTTAATAATATTATCATTGGTTAGTTGTAAATTTATTTTGAGAAATTATACATAGATTTGGCTAGATTCAAGAATATTTCACTTATAATAAGTCACGTATAATTTTTGAGTCATTCCCGTCAACATTCAGCCAGTGGAACTCTTGATCTTTGAAAATCCACAGATAACTTGTCGCCAACTTTTGGAACATTTCCACATGTTTGGGCAATTAAAGGAGTTCCTGGGAGGCCAGTGTTTCACATGTGAAAAAAACTTCCTACCTTGATGGTATCCAAGCACTAGTGAAAGACTGGGATAAGTGCATTAGTGCAGCAGGTGATGATATAGAGGAATAAGTCTGTTATTCTGCACAATCAGAAGTCCTGGTCTGACTTGAAAGCCGCTTGCATATGCAGTAGTTTGACACTTTTAGTGAAGGACATTTTCATTTGATTTTTAGATTTTGATTAGATTTTAGATTTCAGCTGCACGTATTGTCAGGGATGTTACTTAGTATTTTTTTTTTTAAAAGGCTTCAGGATTTACACAGGTGTCGTGCCAATTAAAGAATGTTTATGCAACCCTTAAAGCTGTTAAACGAACACCTAAGCATTCCTACCATTCTCTGGGTCTGTTAAAAAAAGAGCAATCCCAGGCTTCCTGCACTTCTGAACTTGCTTGGCGAAGACTCGTAACGTGATCTGGTAGTAGTTCAGGTTTAACTAATCTCTAATTGCCGACTAATCGCCATGATCCGATCATTTTCCCCAAGCGGCACAGGTGTGCTTCAGAGGCACGATGGCTTTAGGGGCTTTGCAGGTCACTAAAGGAGCATTCGGGCTCCGGGTTTAATAGGCACAGATGTTGGAGGTATGTAAAAAGAGAGTAGCCAAATATAGCAGCTGCTTAAATCAGTCTGTAGTCATCAGTGTAGCTTTTACAGTATTTAACTTCTTGCACTGTACTGAAATGATGACCATTACCTTCAGGGGCTGATATCACTGCATTACTACATGATGTGTATTTTTACAGGTGCACTGAATGGAGGTTAATGTTCTGAGCGGTCCTCACACGCTGGCTCGCCGCCGCTCTTATAGCTGACCAGCTCGCTTGATGAATTGAAGAATTTGAAATAATGGTAATAACTGTAAAATGGGAACTCCCCCACCAAACCACCGGGAACTTAGCTTTTTAAAGATTTCTTATATATGGGTGGATGTACTGTAAGATGAGTAATTATGTAACATAACACATCAAGATGGTTTTTGGAATTTTTACACGTCTTTTTCTCTGTTTGTTTGTGCACGCATTATGTAAAAACTACTGAAGGAATTTTAACTGCGTTTTCACAGGTGTATTTGGCCGAGCTTGAGGTGACATATAGACTTTGTTTCATCGCAATCCACGATCGACCCAAACAAGATATGCTACTTTGAAATTTAAATATAAAATGCTCTTGTATCATAAAAGAATAAACCTTGAAAAACATCATTAGTTCATCATAAAATTCAACAGGTGGCGCTGTGCAGTTTTTAATACATGCTTATGCGCGTGCGATTGAAATCTACTTAATAGACATGACCTCGTGCTTTCCTTCTGCGCACTTCACGATAACACGTGAAACTTGTAGTTCATTCAAAAATTCAACAGTTGGCGTTGTACATTTTTTAAAACGCACTTATGAGTGTGGAATTGAAATAAACGTATTATTAAATATATTAAGCATTGAGATAAAAAAAAGTACAAAGATTGACAATGGAAAACTACGTCTCCATACACATATAAAGATAAATCTACTTTTTTAAATTTCAAGGCTTTTTTTTTGTTTATTATTATTATTATTATTATTATTATTATTATTATTATTGACTCTTCATGAAATTTTCATCCACATTTTTTGTTCCCTTCTCCCAAAGCCTCCTAAATCACCCGAAGCTTGGCAAATCTTCTTTCGAGCTCGGCATTAGCGTTTACACGCCTGTGCAGCATAGCACCGGTATCCCCCACTTCACTGGCATTCTGCTGATAACACATGAATAAGACCACTGCGGACCTGCAATTGTTCTTGGCTGTCGACATCCGCAAGCCGAGAGGCCAAGATGCTCTAATCCAGCTCTTACTGTTCCCCAGCTAACAGGGCTTTATACCAGCATACAGTCGGTTCACTTTAACACCTCAGCGTTCGGTGTCCACTGATGCTCAGCAGCTTGCCTGGATGGGGGGGAAGAGCATACAAGAGCATACAGTAAGTCTGAATCGAGTCATAATCATTAGATCATTAAGCTCTGTCACAGGTCATCTTTACATGTTGTGGAAGGGCACTTAATGATAAAACCACAAGATGTTATTGTCATGAATTACAAACAATATAAAACAACTATTAATGAATCTCTCTCTCTCACTCTCTCACACACACACACACACACACACACACACACACACCTTTGCCTCTTACGCTTCGAAATCGTTCTGATGAAAGATGATTGTGCACATAAAACAAGAGAAGGCACATGATGAGGCCAGCCAATTCTTTAATTTTTTTTTTTTTGTGTAATATTAGCAAATTCTGGTCTTTTTTCATTCTTGTAATATCAGTAGGATTTTCACGGTTTATTTTTGACACATTCACAAGCATTGCAGTACTGGAGAAAACCATTGAGGTGACGAAAAATTTTAAAACAAAATTACATCATTTATTTTCATAAAAAAAATAAAATAAATAAAAACCCATCGGTTATCATTATTGTTCACCTGTATGTCTTATTTATTTCTTCCCATAGATTGCTGCCTTTACTAACAAAATACTAAGAAAATCCCTGCTGCCTGACTGCAGAGTAAAATTTAACAGCCACATATTTACATTTTTTTAAAGTGTGCAAAATTTTTTTTGTTAAGTAATCATGTTAATCATGTTAAATGGGGATGGTCTCTATATCAAGACAAAGACATAAAGTTGTGGGATAAATCTTTTTTTTTTTTCTTCATAAATTCTAAACGATCTATTCGATCCTTATTAATGTGTCATTAAAGACTGCTGTACATAGATTGCCTTCTACGGTAGTCCAACTTATTTATCTCCTGACCCCAAGATAACAAAAGTAGTTTTATTAAGATCGCAACTTTTTTCTCACAATTGCAAAATAACAGGCTTTATTTTCTTGATGTGATAAAAGTTGCTTTCGCAAGATAACACTGCTAAAGAGTGCTAAGCCATTTCCAAATAAGTATTATTCACTTGAGAAGGTGATTCAGACATCATCTGCAAAAATAAACCTCATCACTATGGTGGTCCTGAAGTGGTGGTCAAACTGAAAAAAAAAACAATGACACGCGTCCAACAACAGCAGCACTTACATGGGCACATGAACATCAGACCTAGACGACGGAGCAATGGAAGAAGGTGGCTTGGTCTAATAAACCACATTTTCTTTTACATGATATGGATGGCCGGATGCATGTGCAGTGCTTACCTGGGGAGATGATGGCAACAGGATGTACTTTGAGAAGAAGGCGAGCCGGTGAAGGTTGTGTGACGCTCTGGGTAGTGTTCTGCTGGGAAACCCTGGGTTCTGGCATTCTTGTGGATGTTATTTTGACAATGCCACCTACTTAAACATTGTTGCTGAACAAGTACTGTACATCGCTACGATATTCCTTGATGGACAGTGGACTCTTTCAGCAGGATAATGCAGGCTGATACACAGCAACAAGCGTTCAAGAACGTTTAAAGGAACACACAAGTTTGAGGTGTTGTCTCAGCCTCCAAATCTTTCAGATCTCAGTCCAATTAAGCGTCTATGGGATGTGCTGAAAAAACTAGGTATCACCTCACAACTTACAGGATTTGAAGGACCTGCTGCTGAAGGATTAGTACCAGATACCAAAGCGTACCTTCTCTAGAGTCCATGCGTTGATGTGTCAGGGCTGATTTGGCAGCAGAAGGGGACCTACTGTACTGTACACTGCACTATATTTATCTTTTGAGAGAATTTTCAGGAATAAGATGCGTTTCCAGGTGAATTGCCTGAATTACACCACTGATGGCTGCAATGTTGTTATGCCAGTGGCGGGAGGTTGGGGAGGGAGGAGGGGACGTGGATCCTTATGGCTTTTCCAACGTTCCATGCTGTGAATGTGGTGTTGTTTGTATAACAGCTGAGTTTCATAAGGCTAAATAAACTCAGAGGTCTTACTCATGCACACTCTTGCTGTTGGCATGGTACTGTTTTGGAGTGTAAAATGAGGCAGGCAAAAAAACAACACACATCCTGCGCTGTTAACGTAGTGTACAGATGACTTGTTTTACAGCAGTCACTGAGAAACTGATCTTAAATCTTTTTAAGTGAAAGTTACTCAACTTTAAAAAAAAAACCCAAAAAACGCAGTGGAGCAAAAAGGTGCGGACATAACAGATCATACTGTATAACAACCACTATATTTGATTTCCTTACGTTCAGATAAAGCCAGTGATACACTCAGAGTGGAATTGTGGCTGACAGTGGGGTTGCGTGAAACTGTTTAGATTTATTCCAGAATTAAATTTTTCAAATACATGACCCATGCTTTTATATGACCCATTTCTATGATAGGATTTTTTTGTTGATCTCTTGCTAACATCAGTTGTCATGATATTGCAGATAAACTAAAAAGTGAATTATTGGGCCATAAAAGTCAAGCAATATGCTAAAATACCATAAACGGTTTATTTCCTGTTTTCATGATATGAGAAATGTATTCCACCCTGTCTCGTAGACCTGCATTAAAAATGGGAAATGGGCGCAAGCTCGTTTATTTAATTATAAAGTGTGTATGTCACCGGGTTTGATTCTGAGTCATTCTTCACTATATACTGCACAGTACATTCCAGGAGGTCAATGTTTAGTTAATTTTCAGCAAACTGTTTCAGTATTCTAAGGTGGCTAAGAAGTGCAAAACGAAATAACAAAACCCGAAAACAAAATAACAAAATCAAAAACTAAATAACAAATCAAAAAACACAATGACAATTCAGACAAACCGGAAATGGTAGGAATAGTTTGCGAATGAAATTCCTATTGTTTATTGGACGAGACATTTGTCACTCAAGATATACAAGATGTACAGCAGCCTCGATATTTTAATGTCCATGAGGCTGTGGTACTTCCTGTATATATTGAGTGTCGACTGTCGACTTGAGTGCGATGAGATTCTTACCTATGATGTAGATTGATAGATGTCTTGTCCAATCAGCGATTAAACTTTCATTCACTTACTATACCTACCCTTACTAGGTGGTCTGAATTGTCATTGTGTTTTCTGATTAGTTTTTTTTTTCCTTCTTTTTTTTTGGACTTGTTATTTTGTTTTTTGTAATTTTGTTCTTGGTTTTCATATTTAGTTTTCGGTTGTTATTCTGTTTTGCACTTCTCGGCCACCACATCATACCATTTTCCTTCAGTAAAACCGGGAACTAATCGATCAACGAGTAACACTTAGGTTGTTGAAAAAAATAATAAGGCATCAATATCTGATTAAATTTATGTTAGCTGGAACTGAATGTGAAATGAATGTCATGATTCATATATAACAATTTTATATATATATAAAAGTTTAATGTATTAACATATTTGAATGAATGGCAGAATTTGCATTTAAGTCAAATAGTAAATTTTTTTTTAAAGTAGTAACATTTTTTTTAGCTTATGTTAAACCAATTCAATAGGTTTAAATATCCTTACATGCAAAATAGACTTAATCGTCAAACATAAAAGCTACACAAGGGCATAATCTTTTTTTTTTTCCAATGTGTGTTATGTGCACTACAAGTCCAAAGTGGTGTTCCCAAATTGCCCCATTGTGTGTGATGTGTGTGTGTGTGTGTGTGTGTGTGTGTGTGTCCATCGTGTGCCCTGGCTCGTGCCCTAAGTCATGACCCTGTACACAGGATAAGTGGTATAGAAGATTTGATTAAAAAAAAATGTCTAGTCTAGACATTATTAATGTTGTAAATGACTAATATAGCTGGAAACTGATAATTATAATGGAGTATCTACACAGGCGTATGCAATGCTCGTCTTCTACTGTAGATAAAGTTACAAAGAAAAATTCATATTTGAGACCGGACAATTAAAAGATTAGACAGCCAAGGAACAAAGATATTGGACAGAGGAAGGTATGAAAAGAAGTGTTATGGACAGATGAATCTAAGTTTGAGGTGTCTGGAGTACAAAGAACAACATTTGTGAGATGCAGGAAAAAAGAGAAAAGACGCTAGAGTAGTACTTGCTGCCATCTGTCAAGCATGGTGGAGGAAAGGTGATGTTCTGGGGGTGCCTTGGTGGTGCTAAAGTGGAAGATATGTACGTACAAGAAAGCCGATCACACAATTTTATAATTACCAGCGGACGGCGTTTGATTTGAGCTGATGTCCTCCTAAAACATGAGAATGATATGTAAAGCACAACTCCAAACTACGCCGGAGCTATTTAGAGAAGAAGCAGTCAGATGGTGCTCTATCTGTAATGGTCTGGCCCGTTTAGTCACCGCAAAACGAGCTGTTGTGGGGGGAAGTTTGACTGTATGATTTGTAACAAGTGTCCATCAGGCCAACTTGTGAGAGGTGCATCAAGAAGCATGACATGAAATGTCCTTAAAATACCTAAACAAATTGACAGCTGTAATGTCAAACGTCTGCACTGGTGTCAATGGACTTTTCTTTAACAAAAGCAAAATTTGAAGGATAAAAATTTTTTTGAGCAAATTCTTTTTGAGCAAAAATCATTGTATCTAACTTGACTACATTGTTGGCAGCATGGTGGCTTAGTGATTAGCACTGTCGCCTTTAACCTCCAAGGTCTGGATTCCCGGCCAGGTTAGATTCCTCCCTCTTTGTGCATGCAGTTTGCATGTTCTCCCCGTGCTTGGTGGTATTCCTCAGGGTACTCCGGTTTCCTCCCACAGTCCAAGAGGACTACAGTCCACGGGGCTAAGGATTTGGGTTCCCGATATCCAGAAGGTCATTGGTACAAGCACTAGCCCAGTGTTGGGCCCTTGTGCAAGGCCCCTAAGCATGTCTGCTCCAGGGGTGCAGTATCATGACCAACCCTACACTTTGACCCCAGCTTTTTATCTGGGATATGCAACTCCTTGTCTTTGTATCAATGGATTATTATTATTATTATTATTATTATTATTATTATTATTATTATTATTATTATTATTATATTCGGATGGTCCCACTGAGGGTTTGCCGCAGCGCACCACTCGATCCGCATGTTATAATAATTAATATCATAGTTTTTAATCATTATTAGAAAAAAATATAAAATACCCCATTAAATTATAAAAAAACAACTGATTATTTAGTCCATAATATAATTTATTAAAAACTATTACAGATTAGAAAAACAAAGGCCAAACATAGGCTAAAAAAACTATCAATAATCTCTCTTTAAGTGCCAGAGACACCTAATATCTTGCACAACCTCTACTAAAGAAACATAGTCAAGGCATTTCACATATGACCTCAGAGCGCTGAAGTTGCATGATGTCATTTAACTGAATTAGAGATGACAATACACCTCACTGTTAGGTTAGGGGCTCTCCCATATGACCCATCGGTAATATACCCGGTAGTAACAGGCAGTCGGGGAGACTGATGCTAAATGGAATGGGAAGTGAATGGATAATAAGCTAAACCATCGACAATGATGAGATCATCATGGTGTCATCTACTCATTACGTTAAAACACGAGGACTATAGTATATAAGAACCTAGTTCATCCAGGTTACCAGTCTTTCTACTATGTCGTGATCACTGGATTAATTCACACCCAGTCAGTTTAACAGATTTCCTGAGAAGCTGTTTTTAGCAGCCGGTCCTCATAAACAATTTTTCCCACAAATTCCCCTGCACAGGCAAATGTATACACTGTAAAGGTCTTGAACTACTCCACTAGCCCCCCTCCAGCCCTAATCACTTAGCGTCCATGTGGGCCATTGACTGCAAGGGTCAAGTGTGGGACAAGTGGGCATGGGAAAAAATGCAACAATTATATCATTTCCTGTGCTGGGTGTAGTGCAAGAAAGGGGAGCGTTTAAGTGTAGAGCTAACATGTCAAGAAAGAACACAATGAATTAGGTTAACTGTTTTAATGGTCCGAAGTTGCTTGTAGTTCTTGGTTTGTACTGTGTAATTCTGTTAATTCCAAAAATTATTTAACAAATTAAAGTTTATAATAAAATCTAACACTTTGGGTTATAATCAGCAAATATCAATATTTATCTTTAGTTTTAATACCCAGGTAACATTTAAAGGTCGTTAGGTATTTGATTTAAATTAAAACTTTTACATTGTATAATCAGAAGTTCACATTCACCCATCATGAACATAAATGCCAGGCTAATATCTGTCTTCAGTTATTTATTGTAACTGACACTAATTAGCCATATTCTACTCGGGTGTACTTTCTTTCCCACATTCTTACTTCCTTCACCAAGTTGGACTTGACCACGCTTCTGCCCCATTAAGATTTTCTCCCCCCTTGTGCCAGTAACTGTTTTTGTGTATAGCTCCCACTTTTGAAGGATTTGGTCATGAAGGTATTGGCATCCCGCTATTGTTCATTTCACTGCAGTAAGTAATAACATCTACATGTTAGATGTAGATGTATAGAGAATTAAAGTTAGGGTTTGATTGACAGCACTCATTGGATTGAACACACACACACAGTAGAATGGAAAAGACATAGGAGTTCAGTGCATATCTGAGAAAGTAACTGTAAATTTAGTCAGGAATGTCTCTTGGAGTCATTTCTAAATAATTGTGATTCCAAAATTTGTTCAAACAATTGTGCAGAAATCACCCATATGAACCCTGACAGTCATTGTACTGTCACCCTCAGCTGAGAGGAAATTGCTTCAGATGGTCAGGGACAACTCAGGAACCACTAAGGCACATGCCTGCCATGCGCTGGAAGATGCTTTGGACAGCATTGTCACTGTACACGTTCATGACTGTAAGGCTACCATCAAAGAAAAAAAAAAAAACCTTCAAACTCGAATAAAGTTTGCAGATGACTGCAGAAACAAAGAAAAAGCCTTCTGGGGAAAGTTTTGACCAAAGGTATGCTTGGAGAAGTAAAAGTGAGGCCTTGAACCCCAATAACACTGTACCAGATGTTCAGGATGGTGAAGGTTACATCATGCATTGAGGCTGTTTTGTTGTCAGTGGAACTGGTCCATTGGGCAATGTTTTGTGGAATGCATAAAGCACCAAAACACCAAGCCTTTGGAGCCTCAATCCTATTGAAAATAAGTGGACCATGCTTAAAGGTCAGATCAGCGCCAGGAACCTAACAAACCTAACATCCATCTATCCACCCAACAAGAATTCTTCCAGAATCTTATTATGGCTACCAAAAACATATGCTAATGGTGAAACTTGCTAAGCTACTTTCAACCAAATATTAGGTATGCATATTTTTGAACATCTATGCATAATTTTATTAATTTATTCATCTTGTATACCACTTATCCTGTATATGTCGCTGTGGGTCTGGAGCCTATCTCAGGAGACTTTGGGGAGGACACCCTGGACAGTGTGCCAATCCATCACAGGACACACACGATACGGGCATTTTCGGGAACACCAATTAGCCTAATCTGCATGTCTTTAGACTGTGAGAGAAAACCAGAGTAGCTGGAAGGAAACCCACCAAACACAAGGAGAACATAGAAACTTCAAGCACACAGACCCTGAAGTAGGAATCGAATCCTTGATACTGCTGGTGTGAGTCTACAGTGCAAACTATTACGGCATCGTGCCGCCTGCAAAATTTCCAAAGAACCCAAAATAAATTGGAACTTGTTTTCATCTATCAAAGATCAAGAAGTCTTTCAATCATTCTGCCCCAGAAACGATTCAATCAAAGTTCAAGCTCAGTATTGTAGAATGTATATGTAAAATTCTGATCATAACTGTATGATTATTCAGAGTACTGTTAGTATAATGGAATTCGGATACATTTAAGTTCACATAGAACTGTAGCATGGTGTTTGTCGGCTATGTATTCATTTTTAATGCATGGCTTGACCACAGAAATCATGGACTGACTGCATGCTTCAAATTGTAGATTCTGTTCATTTGTATTTGGTCATCAGCCAGCTCTAAGCTCTCATACTACAACTATCTAATGGAGGGCATGAAAGCTAACATATATCCTCGGAGACACGTAAAGTCAAGTAACTGCATCTTTCCGAACAATTGTTTATGCTATGTCACAGAATACTATGAGAAAAGTGCTATCTGCCCTCTTTCACATATATAAACTCGCATATGACTAAAATTGGCTCGCTCATCTGTGATTGACCAGGGAGATGGAGGGGTACCAGGCCTCCCACTCACTCAGGAAGCATTGCCAATTTTGCTCTCTTGGCTCTCAGCCATCGATGCCTGTGGCACTACTGAGATTTGAACTCGAGATCTTCCAATCACAGGATGAACACTTTTCTGTTGTTCCACTTAGGAACCTGTATTTGGCATTATTCTTGCCTGGTTTAAATCTCGCATGTCAGACAGTTTCCTGAGAGCCAGGAAGAGTACAATAAGGTGTCTCATCAGGTTCTGTTCTTGGCTCTTTATTGTTTTGCACTTAAATACAGACGTATATTTCAGAAGTACAGTATGTTAAACAGATGAGTGTATTGTGAATAAGAGTACTGGGATGAGGGCAGCGAAGTCTTTATGATTACAGGAGCAGTTCTGAGCAGTTAAGTTTTGTAGTATTCAGGTGAGAAAATCCGGTAAAGGTTGAGTCTTGGTTATAAGGTGTTTTTTTTTGGAAATGCGAAACTTTAGCGTATCCATGTGTGGCCATTTACAGCAACAGAAGCTTGATACGCAAATGATATGCAGTTTGGCCAGATTTATTCTCAGATTGCTGCAAAGTTCTGATAAATAGGAACCCAAATCCTGCTAAACCCGAAGTGATAAATTGCCCCTGATGCTGATCTATGATGTGATTCCTGTTTAAACAACATTTCTACAACTGCATATCCTCATTAGACTGACCACCCGGTCTTCTGAAACCGAACGCCCAGTCCAGCATTAGTTTGAGACCTTGCTTTATTTCATACAAAGACTCTACAATTCAGGGTTCCATACTTGTTTAATATCAATTCGGAGCAGAAAAGTACTAATGACATTAGCGTCATTGGTTTTCTGGCTTGTTTTTTATTCATTACGGTTTCCGTTCATTTTGGAGGGGCATTACCACGGATAGGTCAAGGACTGCTTTAACAGCCTCTGAGTCATGTCCTTTTTCAAACCTTCTGATTGCCAAAGAAAAGCTTCGAGTCGAATAGCTTCACGGTGTCTGGTGAATGTGCACATAATGAGACCCAGGTTAAACCAGCTTACTTCGCTCAAAAGCGCACCTTCTCGTTACACACCTTTGACACATTCCACAAAGAATGTTCCAGTTACATATTTTAGCCAGTTATGTGTCTTTTCTCATTTCGAGGTTATTATCCACACCCAACTACCTCAACTCTCAATTCGCTTATGTGTCGTCACACCCCTCTTCACTGAACTTTCTCTCAACAAATCTTTCTTTTTTGGATTTGTCTAGAAGGCATAGCACAGACCCCTTACACAGACCGCTAATGTATGTATGTATTACAAGCCCCTTATTGCTTTGCCAAGGAAACACGATAAAACTAAATTCCTCAATCCGCATGGCGTTATTCCAAATTACTGCAGCTTTTATATAATTCATGTTAAGTAGAGGCTCTTAAACATGTTGCCACTGTAAATAAAACATTTTAATCTGTAAAATGAATTAAGCAGCTCCCTCAGTACACATTTATTTTGTGAACATAATTCAAGTATTTAAATAAAGGCTCACTTTATTAAATGTGTACAAGAAATATTTATTTAGTGGAGTCATGTGCTGTCGCTTTTTATTCCTGAACGATACAATCCTAAAACGCATTGTCATTAGATTGATGGTGACATTATTTACAGGATAGCTTGTTTTTGTGTTATAGAGGTCTTTTTTTTTTTTAACTGTGCAATAACAATAACTAACATTTTTGTGCAATAGCCACTGTGCAGTATTACCTAGTGCAATTTGTTTGAAAGTGTAACTACAGTATTGTTTGTTTCATTTCGTTTGTATTTATGTATACGCTGCACTGTATATATTTGCACAGTACTATGTCTCTACTTTATATTGGCACATTTTTCTTTGCTGCTGTAACATAGAAATTTCCTCACTGTTGGACGAATAAAGATTTATCTTATCATATTTATCCAATAATGGGTCATTCACAGCCACAGGTCAGGCACTTAACAGGGAAGAATAACAGAACACAGTTATGAGAGAAAAAAAAAACTCCCTTTATTTCTCTATATAATCCCCTGCTACACTACTGCACTTATCCCAGTGTGTCACTAGTGCTTGGACTCCATCTAAGGTAGAAAGATTTCTCAGTATGCATGAACCATGATCGGACTGCCTGCTTTATGTCTAAAACTATGGCCTCCCAGGAACTCCTTTAATGGCCCAAACATGTGGAAATGCCTTGAGCAAGGTCAGGACTGTACAGTATAATGGATTTCTTTTAAGGATCAGGCATTCTACTGGCTGAATGCTCACGGGAACAACTGTAGTGGGCTCTGAGCCACCCTGGCCTCAGGTGCAATGTCTTAAGTCTTAAGACTTAATGTATTAAGTCTTCTGTAAATGTCAATTTTACGTATTCATCCATGAGAAACTTCATTAGGTTGGATACTCTACTAAGTCTACTGTACAGTCCTTTTGTAAGACATGTATGTTTGGTCAAAAGAAACAATAAATGTAAGAAGTTTTGACTATATGTGAAAACTTGTTTTACTTCTGGTCTTTCCCCTAACTCTATTTTCAAAACCACAGTTTTTTGTTACTATGAACTGTCTCCTATAGCCGAAAGTGAGAAGAGAAAAGTGATGAACGCCAACAACAAATAAGGATGTGTCATTTCTGTGCTGGGAATGCATCCACCAAGGTGTGACCCAAAACCTAGAAACCTGAGGTAATGGTACGTTGGCACGATTGAAATGACTTGTTGGCATTTGTAAGTCATAGGCATCCCTCCAGTGATGTGTGTCCAGGGCCTATGTGCATTTCTAACACTGAGTCATAGAGTTATGGGAGGTATTAGGTTTGTTGAGCATGTCATTAGGATACTGCAATGATTGAAAATTAACATTGAAAATGTGTGATATTTATTTCATTTGGCATAGAAAATGAAATGTTCTATAATAATGACCAGTTCCAGGTGAGCTCAGCCTGGCTGCGAGAGGCTTTGAGAGTCTTATAGTCTTGTACTCTTGACTCATTTGATTAAAGGTTTGTTTTTTATTAGGAGTAACCTAGTATCTAAGTTTTTGGTGGTACTAAGCTTAATTTTTGTAAGGAAGTAAGTTTTATTCAGAAAGCACTTCTAAAAAATAAGACGAAGAAGAAGATTCTAGAAAATAAACAATGAAGATAAAAAATGTAAAAAATAATGCATTACTTAATTGAGATCAATTAAAACCAGCCCTGACCCATGGAAGCTTGAATTCCACTAGACCTATGAAGGTATAATGTAGTGTTTGGCACCAAGCCGTCAGCAGCAGATCCTTTAAGACCTGTATGTTGTGAGTGGGGCCTCCATTGATCTGATTTTTTTTTTTTGTCCAGGACATCCCATGGATTTTCCATCAGATTGGAATCTAGGGAATCTGCTGACCAAGACCAACACTTCAATCTCATGTTCCTTAAACCATTACTGAACATTTTTACAGTGTAGTAGGATTCTTCATCTTGCTGAAAGGAGCCACTGCCACTAGGGTATAATATTTCCATGAGCGAGTGTACTTAGTCTACAACAATGCTTAGGTAGGTCATATACAGTATGTCAAGGTAACATCCACATAAATGCAAAGACCAAAAGTTTTCCCTGCAGTACATTGCTCAGAACATCACACTGTCTCCGCCAGCTTGTCTTTTTTACATAGTCTAGTCTCACAAACACCTGGTCATCCACAGGATATAAAAGAAAATGTGATCAAATCAGATCAAACCAGGCGGCCTTCTTCCATTGCTCCATGGTCCAATTGTTGGAGTTTTTGTTGGAGTGTTCCGGGGACAGCATTGGCAGTCTGACAGGTTTGCAGCCCCATACACAGCCAGCTGAGAAGAATTGGGCGTTCTGACATCTTTTTGTTACAGCAATAACTCTTTAAGCAATCAGTGCTACAGTAGCTCTTCTGTGGAATCTAAAAAGAAGGGATAGTGTTTCTCCCTTTCATGCACATCATTGAGCCTTGGTTGTCCATGACCCTGTTGCCAAGTTACTGTTTGCCTTTCCCTGGACCACCTTTGGTGGGTACTGACCTCTGCATACACTCTGTTATTTTAAGACATAAAGGTCAGCTGTTTTGGAATATTTCTTGCAAGAACAGTATTGTGTCAAGTGCATTTGCAAAACCCATCAAGCCCCATGATGAAACTGGCTCTCATAAAGACCTTCTCATGAAAGTAAGACCAAAACCTACCTCTGCTGCAGAGGAGAAGTTCATTTGAGTTACCAGGCTCAACATTAACAGCACCTCAGATTAGAGCTGTTATGAAGGCTTTACAGAGCATAAGTAGCAGATACATCTCAATAGCAACTGTTCAGAGGAGAATATTGCATATTTTGGACGCCTTCAGCATTGTTTTGCTGAATGCTGAAAGAAATAAAAATCAGGAAAAACCATGGAATTAGAAGGTGTTCAAACTTTTGACTGAGTGTATAACCTCTCATCTCCGTTCATTTCTGTCTCTTCGAGCCGTTTCATTATAAAGCATAAAACTGTGATAATTATTGAATTCTCTGTTTCTTAGCTATCTCTCTCTCTCTCTCTCTCTCTCTCTCTCTCGAGATATTACCACCAGTTCTTGTTAAAGTCATTACAATGCCGAACACCTCTTCTTTAATGTCATTAATTCTGCAATGAATATCTCCCCCCACGTTTTTTTTAAACGTACAGTAAAACCACTACATGCCTCACTGAGCCTCTAACATTGTACCTTTCACTGCATATAAAGTCTGGCTCTCATTCAGGTTTAGCAGAAACATGGAGCAGTTGCAGTGAGTTACAGCTGACCCCTTGATTTACTGCCACTGAAAACCAAGCGCACCAGAGTTCAGGTTTGATCACATCTGCCGGGTTCATGCTCGTCAATTGTTTTGTATATTTAGGTATACGACTACAATTCCCAGAAGCAGTTGTAGTTCAACTTCAACAAAGTATCAAATTCTTATTCAAGCCACATTCAGGTTGAATCTCTCTCTCAATTTTGTCCGTGTGCTCAACTCGGTCCCATCTTTACATTATAAATCGTGTTACATTATAAAGCCCGCCAAGATTACACACAGTTCATTACGCATAAAAATGTCCGTAATCTATTTTACATATGTATTTTTTTCTGATCGTCTCTGAAGTTGATGCTTTTTGAATAGCAGGTAATAAGAACAGATGCGAATCAGCGTAATTTCGCAATTTCATTTCATTCATTTGAAACAAGTCAATTAGCTCGCAAATAAGGACCCCGCATTGTCCATCAGACAAGGACAATGATGTTTGATATGAAAACTGACAGGCCATGGCTGTATCAGAAAGGTCGTTGATTAAACCCGCAATTGCTTTGTGGTCAATTCACCTCGGCTAAATGAGGTCCCTATGGGTTATCTGGCTTAAGTTGCATTTCATTAATGCTGAAAACAATATCAAATCACTGGTCGTAGGGGGCAGGTTATTATCTAGGGGCTGAGATAACTTTTCTCACTCCAGAGACACACTGCATGATGTAAGTAATGAGCTCTTTCATAGAGACCACAGTAATGTCACGGGCGGCGAGAGGTGAGTGGAATTTTTGATGCATGTCTTTATATTTGACGCATGTTTTTATACGTGAGATATGGTTTTTTTTCTTCCCTGTAACAAACACATATTTATTATTTTATGTTCTCCGGTGTGGGATTGTTCTTGCGCCAAACAACAGCTGGCTCCAAAATATGGGGACATTTGGTGCTGTGATCAAAATCTAATATATAAATGAAACTGAATGACATTTACAGAAGGCTGATGAGACTCGGTGATGAGACTCTGAAGTGCAAACGTGTTCCAGAAAGCTGTATGTCCGTGAATGACGATCTCAGTCGAGGTGGAACGCCTGACCTCTGAAAATCGAACGGATAACTTGTCCATTTGGAGTTATTGCTACATCCCCATACAGTTTTGATCTCACTCTGGCTATTTTCACATGTTTGGGTCATTACAGGAGTTCCTGGGAGGCCAGTGTTTCAGACATAAAGCAAGCAGTCGGATAATGGCTCCAGCGTACTGAGAAAACTTTCTATCTTCATGGTATCCAAGCACTAGTGAAACACTGGGATAAGTGCATTAGTGCAGCAGGGGATTATATAGAAGGAAAGGGAGTTTTTACTCTTATATTTCTGTTATTCTGCACAATCAAAAGTCCCAGTTATTATGTGTGTGCGTGTGTGTATGTGTGTGTGGGTTTGACCTTTTGTATGATAGATTACAGTAAAAATACAGGAAATAAGAAGGGGGTTTTATTCCTTGACATAGCTCCCAAAAGTTGCCCACGGGTCCAAGTGTGCTCTGTTTGAATCACATGTGACTAGTCTTAGTGACACCGTTCTGTCTTGTCTCAAGCTTGTCATTATAATTGAATAAACATAAATGTCTCAAGGCAGAGACCCAAATAAATACACTGTAGTCCCCTGAATCATCACATTCCGTGAATGCAAAGTTGGTGTGCTACTCCTGATAAGATTGGTTGATAAGATCACAGACCGAAAACATTGGAATTCATTATTCTATTTTTAAATGATGACTTAAGTATGTTTCTTTCAAACTAGATTCAAGTCTTTAATTGTCAAGCAGATGGCTTTCTGTAAATATAATTTGAAGACTGAAAAATGCTCAAGCTACCAATAGTAGGAGTTTAAATTGCCTTGGAAAAACGCAAGATTTTAGCTCTGCCTTTATCCTCTATTAAAATATCCACTGCCAGAAGCCATCATGGTCTCACAGTGTGTTCTATAATACCACATAAAAACATTTGTTTAAGGTTCGCGTCTCTGCCAAAATCTCCACGAAGGAGCTCAAATCTTTTTTAAACTGGCTATTTCTCTCTTCCTCCCCAGATACCATGTGATTAGAAGAAACCCTAACAGATTGATTCAAAAACCCAAATCCAAACCAAAGACAAAATGTTTATTGTGCAAGGCTCTTTTGAGACTAAGGTTTACATGGCATAGCGTTGTCTATAAAAGTCATATGAACAAAGAGAGACTGCTGCTCCCACAGCGCACTGGACATTAGATCAGGAAATGGAGCAAGGTCAAAAAATTAAACGTGCAATTTTCCGCTTCTCATTTTGTTAATTCATTGCAGCTTGGACTACTCCGTGCCGAGACTGGTCGGAAGGAAGGAAGGGCTTTTGGCCTTGACAAGTGGTCTCTTAGCAATAGCACAAATTAGCTGGGTTCAACACTGCATCCTTTTGGATTTACGTGCCTGCTTTTGACTTGTGCATGTAAAAATACGGAAAGTTGAGAAGACACTGGGCCTCATGTGAGGCGTGACGTACAAAGAAATTTTCTCTTATTTTTGATCGTAACCACAATTTTTCCTTTCCATTAATTTCTGGAAGTCACCAATGTTTTCTTATTTTTGCTCTTTTCTTAAATACGAGAAAAATTTTATCAGCGGTCGAGAGCATTCTTACCAAGATAAGAAAAAACCTCAAAGTCTGCAAATTTGCTTGTCTGATGCAGAAAAACATAATTTTAAAATTGAGAAACTTAAAAAATGCATCATATAAATAGATTTTGATTATTATATATTTTAGAGGAATTATAATAACTGGATCATTTAATATTTCAGACTAATGAGGTAATATTGGTTGATTGATCCAATTAAGATTATAAAAACACTATGGAAGCTTGCACACGTTCTGCTTCTAAATGGTTTACAGATTACTGTTAGATGCTTTGGACATCCAGGGCTTATACAGAGTGTGTGTTTTTAAAGTCTGATGGATCATTCATAGCATCACAGCTTTTTATTTATTTTTTATTTTTTTCACCAATACTCACACTCTGGAAGCTTATATACTGTAAAAAAAAAAAAAAAGTTGAGTACTTAGTTGAGTACAATGTAGGCCTACATCAATTTCACTACTGCTTTTGTTCTTCTTTTTCTTGCTGCAGTACCTTTCTTCAGGGACATCTCTCCAGTTCTAGCACCTGATTTGAACATGGCACAAAATGTACAGTATCTGCCATTATACAGTATGGTGTTTGGGTTTGTTATCTATGCTAAGTACATCCTAATCCAATGTGCCTTCATCATTCAGCTCACCTGGGTAAGAACAGATTGGGTGGAATTTGATGCATCTGGTGTTGACTTCTCTTGTTGTTTCTCTCACCAAAAAAAAAAAGTAAAAAAAAAAGAGAGATGCAGTTTTACAGTATAGCTGCTCTGGCCCAATCATCTAGCCATCACAATTTGGCCCATGTCACAGTAGCTACATCTCTAGCTACAATGGTGGCTGAAAGTGAGTGGGATATAAAAGGCAGCAAGCAAAAAAATTTTTTTCTTGTGCTGGAAGCAAAAAAAAGGGCAAGAATAAGAATTTAATTGACTTTGAGCAGGGTCTAATTGTGATGGCTAGAGGACTGGGTCAGAGCAACTCAGCTCTTGTGGAGCAACTCCAAAACTGTAGTGGTCAGGACATACAAAAAATAGTAGTAGAAGGAAAGACAACCGGTGAACCGGCAATAGAGTCATGGGCTCCATGACCTCACTGGGCTCAAAAGTTAATGTTGGTTTGATAGAAGGATGTCAGGACTCGCAGTGCATCGCTCTTTTGGTTGCAGAATGATGGATCTGCTCAATATTAGTTGGGTGGTCATAATGTTATACATGGATGGATGGATGGATGGATGGATGAATGGATGGATGGGTGGGTGGGTGAATGGATGGGTACTTTATTAATCCCAAAGGAAAATTGTATATAGATAGGTAGATATAGAATGTAGTATGATTTTAGCACATTAATGAATTGTGTGTTACATTCTATTGTGTAGTACATTCCAGACATACAATGGAAATTTTA
>JAOVVB010000049.1:7453923-7468394 GCA_028570985.1 Heterobranchus longifilis
ACACATGTGTATGCATGCTTATAGGAGAAGCCCACACACACACACACACACACACACGCACGCACACACACACACACACATTCACACACATGCTATCATGCTCATATGGCCACATGTGTAGTCAATTAGCAGCTATGTGTTTATGGGGAGTCCAGATGAGTTTCAGTCAGGGCCTAGTGCTTTCACAGCTTACAGCTTTGACCCTGTCGCAGCACGCCTGCAGAGTATCGACGGAAACGTTGTTTAAATGCTCCTTTGGGTTAAGAGAACTGGTGCAAAGACACAAAAAAAAAAATCCTAGGTTTAGCTGAGTAAAGACTACCCCAATAAATCTTAACTGAATAAAGCAATTACCCTGGATTTGTTAGGTCGAAAGGTTAATATAGATCAGATTTGGCCTCAAATTTCACTGCTGTTTGCTTGAACTTGACCTCGAAAAGCACCTAAATTTGCTGAAGTCTATAAAAATTTAAACAGGTGTAAGGAGACAAGAGTACAACAAAAATTTAACCAAAGACAAATCTAAACAATACAGTAGCTCTAGCTTATCTCTCCTTAGCATTTTCTAGGTAGCACGGTGGTGTAGTGGTTAGCATTGTCCCCTTGCACCTCCAGGATATGGGTTTGATTCCTGCCTCGGGTCTGTGCACATGGAGTTTACATGTTCTCCCCGTGCTTGGAGTGTTTCCTTCCACAATCCAAAAAAATACAGATTAAAGTAACTGGCTTTCCCAAATTGCCCGTAGTGTGTGAATGAATGTGTAAGTGTATTTGTGTGCGCCCTTCGGTGGATCGACACCTGTCCAGATTGTACCCTGCCTCGTGCCCCAAGTATCCTGGTATAGGCTCCAGGCCCTTTGCGGCCCTGTATACAGGATGAAGCAATGTAGACGGTGAGTGAGTGAATATTTATACTGCTCATTAGGAATCTAAATCTGCATCTGGATTTCTATAAACCCTGATAACCATTATTAAAAATACTGTAGAAATTGAATTAAACTGCTTCAAGCAAAGAGAAAAGATGAGGTCTGACGCAAATGCTCTAAGCTCAGATAACCTTTGCATGGTCAAGCCTACACTTCCAACATTTGGGTGTAAAAATGAGCAGAAATCAAATGGTAGAAAAGGATAATCTTTAGGATTTGTACTGTTTCTGTAATCATAAAAACCGTCCTGTTCTGTAAAGCTCAACCATAAAGTCTTTTCCACCAGTGACTCTGGATTGCTCATTAGGGATCTAAATCTCCATCCAGATTTCGGTAAAGCTGTATTTGTAAATGTCTGTTGATGAACGTGCTCTACAAATGACATTGAACTAAAATAAAATGAAAAGTGAATAAAAGCAATGCACACAGACCCGGTAATAAAACAGGAATTAAATATTTAATTCCAGACAAAGCTTTTGTGCAATAAATGTTTCTGTAATCATGTGCCATGACCTCCTCTTGAGAGAGCGAGGGATAAAGAGAGATGGATTTATGCCTATAGCTGGATGGTGGAGAAGACCACTTGCTCTTGGATTAGAAGACAATATGTTAATCTGAACAGTCACATTTACATTTCAGCATTTGGAAAACGCCCTTATCAGTAGCGACTTACTTTTTTTTTTTTTTTTTTTTTCATCTCATTATACGTCTGAGCAGTTGATGGTTAAGGGCCTTGCTCAAGAGCTCAACAGTGGAAACTTGGTGGTCGTGAGGTTTGAACCTGGGACCTTCCAAGCCGTAGTCCAATGCCTTAACCACTGAGTTACCCCAGACCCTTTAAATCTTAACTTTCTTGAGTAGAGTGGGCACTTTTTTCCAGATTAGGTTGAAAACTTTCTCTCTGCTCGTATTTGCAATTTAACCGATCAACATTTTACATCATGCACATCTGTTCTGCGCATGTTGCTCCTACAAAGACTTACTATTTATTTATTTATTTATTTACTTATTTTAATTAACCATTGTTCATTGCTTAGAAAATGTCTACCAATCTGTTGCTATGAAGTGATGCACACAGGTGCATTGTATACAGATTTAGCACCAGATTGCGAAAGCAAACGTCCTGTGTCTTTTGTCACCTCTGCTTCTCTTATCGTAGCCCGTGGGAAGTCGCTAAGACAGAGATGAGCGTGACAGTTCTAGCTCTAATAGGAATCAGATGACCATGTTTACGAAGTGTTTGCGTGTTTTTCATGTCTTTTCATGCACCCTTTGCTAATTTTAGTTTATAGCCTTTCCTTTTGCTCTTTCATGTTGTCGTGGCATGTGGGCAGTGAGCTTACTCGACTCGATGTTGGGGTAAAACCGTGCGCTGTATCAAAATCCAAATCAAAATGTGCACCATTGTGTATCCTCTGTTCCCCAGAGACCTCATTTGGTGGCTGTTTTTTTTTTTTGTTGTTGTTGTTGTTTTTTGTTTGTTTTTCCAACGTCCTTGTGGCATTTTCAGATATCATTGACTTGCCCTCGTCTTTTTGCGTCATTGCCTACCTTTGATCCAGTACATTCTGTTCCCGGAGGCAGACGTCAGTTTCAGCATGAATTGAGCTCGAGAGTCGTGTTTGTCCCATTAAAGAAGTGGTGATGGAGAAGAGTCTGATTTTGTGCTGAAGATTTCCCAAATGATGGAGATTAACCAGAATGTCTGCACTTATCTTTATTAAAGACATGCACATAACCCTTTTATAAACTTTAAGCATCATGTGTGTGCGCGCGTGCGTGTGTGTGTGCGCACATGTGCTCACCAGTTATTCAATTCCATGTAATCATCATCGTGTCTCATTCTTAGTCGAGCCAACGACACCGGTGCCATTCGAACTGTCCTTGTTTGGATCATGTTTTGCGCGGGGATTGAGGGAGGATGAGTAAATCCTGTGGTGCTTTATACCCACTGAAGGGGCCTGCTGTGGCTCGGTGCCATGGGCTCAGACATCGCAGGGTAAATATTTGCCTCTCTGGTAGGCCCGATCAGCAGGGGTCAATGCTGTGGTGACATTTTCCTCAGTATCTGCCCCACGCTTGTTACATTTGACATTTTGGCATGAGCTTCACCTGGAAGAAGAGGTGAAGTGGTGGCATGGATACTCAAAGCCTAGACATGCACACAACCACTTCTTTTTGTAATCTGAACCTTTTACAAGGCCTTTAAAGACTCTGAAAAAAACCCAGCGCTTTTAACGTCCAAACGGATTTGACTTTCCTGATACGTTCAACCCTTTGATGTGATAACTTGACGAATGCGCCTAAAAGCGTTAATTGTTAGCATCTTGTTCTCATGTTACCATCGACATCCTCCTGCTATATGTCTTTAATTTTGTGTCTTATGACTTACTGGTGTAGCTCTGGCTCACACAAAGGGAATTGTTACCATATCGTCTAATCTAGTATCTCGAAGGGTCATCTGCTGATTGTGCTGCCTTTCGGCCTGTAGATGGCACTATTTTCCGCCAATCTCCCACCATCTCTTTGCCTTCGTCTTGTCATCTGTCTACAATGAGCCCATTGTTTTCATATCCGGTCTTACCCCTTCTGCCCAAGCCCCCCCACTCGCTTCTGTGACTTCTCATTCTTTCTTTCGACAGCCCTCCTCCTCTGTTTCTTTCTTTCCCATCTGATTATTTCTCGATACATCTCTCAGAATCTCTCTCCCGCTCTCCTTTTTTTTTTTTTTTTTTTGTTTCTGTGCGCTATCCACCCAGGGAAAGGGCAGGCCTTGATTACGCCATCTGCGTGCAATAGTGGGTATTCAAAGAGGGAGGTGGACGGCCCAAGACGTAAATGCTGAAGAGGAGGTGGGAAGGCAGGACAGGAAAGACGCACTCACAAATGCATGCATGCATGCAGAGACACACACACTCACACACTCCCATGCATGCACGCATAATTCCCAAGCCACCATTGTAGACTGGCAGGGGCCAAGAAAACTCTTCTCTGGAACACCTAATCCCTGGGTCGGGGCCAAACACCACAATCTTTATGCACAACTGACACCGACCACCAGGGACCCTCTTTTTTTTTTTTTTTTTTTTTTAAAGGCGTGTCCTGTTCTCTCTCAGCTCCGCCACAACCAGAGCACAAATCTTGAGAGCAAGGCACAGCGAACCAAAGAAAATAAATGATGTGGGTTGATAGAGTTGTGGAACTGCCCATAGGTGCTCAGAAGCATTTTTGTTTGCCTTCAGGCTGTAAATCATAGTGTCCCTTTTTATACTCCCTCTCACTCTATAACTGTGTGTGCATAATAATAAAGACAGCATGCATATACACTACAATGAAAAAAAGACAAAAAAAACCCACAGGTCTTTACAGTACCAGCTTTGAGCACGTTTTAAACTTCTAAACCTTTGGTAAATTGACTCTGACTCGATGGACAGTTTAGATCCTGAGGTTTGCCATGTAAATGGCAACTCTCCCACCTGCTAACTGGGGAAACACACACGAGAATTCACATTAAACAGCCGTGCTTCTTGAACGCATCACATTTTAAAACGTTTAGCATTTATTTTCCCATCTGGGTTCACTATATTATATTACAGGCAATTGCTCATCTGAGGCAGGCCAGAACATTCCCGTATCGTCGGACGCCAGCCAAATATACAGGCGAACCGGGAGAATGCAGCTCTGCATTAAAACACTCGTGTTTCACTACATTTATAATAATGCACACATCCATCCACACCCTCAAATAAATTTAATTTGCTAAAAATAAACGAATCAGAACCCTTAGTATATCACACACAATAGCTAACGGCCTAACACGAAATGAAGCACTTGGGCTCGTTCTGTGTATATATTTGAGGTTTCCACTAGTGTCCGTGTGAGTAAGGGAGCGAGCAGAATGAGGAGTTACAGTTCCCACAGTGTGTCAGTGTGTAAAAACTGCACACACGTGGGTTCAGGCCACTGGCTGGCGTCCGTCATGTAAACCTTCAACAGCAGGCATGTCCTGAGGAAGTGTTGTGCGTCTACAGAGGGGGATTAAATGCCATCTATGACATATAAGTGTCGGATATGGGGAAGGAAAATATGTACATTTCACTGGGACTTGCTTCGGCTTTACTTGGTTGTTGGTGGTATTATTATTATTATTATTATTATTATTAATATTATTATTATTATGTTGTCATATTTGCAAACCATACCTTACTTCCATACAATAATGAAACCAATAATGAGCCCAATAATGGACCTGGAGACTTAGGGCATGAAGCAGGGTACACCCTGGATCAGGTGCCAATCCTTTGCAGGGTTTACACACACACACACACACACACACACACACACACACACAACGGCCAATTTGGGAACGCTGATTAACCTAATCTGCATGTCTTTGGACTGTGGGAGGAAACTAGAGTACCTGGAGGAAACCCTCCAAGCACGGGGAGAACATGCAAACTCCATGCACGCAGACCAGATGTGGGAATCAAACCCGGTCCCTGGAGGTGCAATGCCACAATGCTTACCACTAATCCACAGTGCTGCCACAATAATGTTTAGTCCAGTTAAAATAAAACTAGCGTTGTACCAGGGTACATACATTTTTTTTAAAGTCCATATATTAATGACTAATAATCATACTATAAAATATACACTCTCATGCAGCTGTCCAATCAGCTAATCATGTGGCAGCAATGCAATGCATAAAACCATGTAAATACAGGATAAGTTAATCTTCATAAAGTTTATGTTGAAATAAACGTTGGACACAAGCTCAGTCTTTCTCTACATATCGTCCGCTTAAGGCGACACACTCCTCAATGGATGAGCTGGTAGAAACCGTCTTTGGAGGAGCCTTCTTTCATCGTCAAACGACAGCCAAAAAGTGTTTTTTCAAGTGATGGAGAAGAAGAAGTCACTGCGTGCGAGGTCAGGTGACTTAGAGGGATGAGGCAGAATTTCATACCCCTAGTTGCTCCCAAGTTTCACCGTTTCATGAGCTAAATGTGCTGGTGCGTTGTCATGAAGAAAGTGCACGTATATTTTTTAACCATGTGCGCCATTATGGTTTTGACCCTCCAGCGGGATTGTGCAGAATTATACATCAGGTTTTTTAAACAAGAAGGAATGTTCATGAACATGCTCATTTACAGAGAGACATCATTTTCTTTTTTTTCATACGATAATAAAAAATTTTTTACGACCGCCCCTCAGACAGCTTCCATATAGTGGCTGATTGGATAACTTGCATAAATGAGAAGGTAGTCAAGTACGTAGTTCCTTTAGGGTAGCTAGTACAGTAAGTGTACAAATATCTTTTTAATTATGACTTACTATTATTATTTGCCTCTATCTTCAATCCACAGAAGCTTATCAATGTTTTCAAGAGGACGTATTTTATCAAGGGAACCACATTATACCAATATGAGGATTAAGGTACGAGTAATATCTTAAGGTACAAATAAACTGTGGAAAAGACAATGCATTGAAACAAGAATATAAGTTATCTGCAAGAAAATGCAATCAGTTCATGTAATGTGATATTCTTAACAAATGGCTCTTGTCCTGTTCCAGTAAAGTCGAATTCTCTTTCAAATTTCATGATCAAATCAGTCAGTTTTTTTTCACATGGAAAATGCTATTATGCTTTGGTTTTATAGAAACCAATGCTCAGAAAAAAAAGCCTAAAATCTGAAAGTGGAAAGCTATGATTTTAAGGAAGTGATTTTTGTGACTTCTATATTGAGTCAAGCTTTTAAGAACATGCCATTTTGGAAACCCCCCCCTCCCGCCGTTCCCCTCTCCATCTGTCTCATCAGTGCATCCTGAATGCAAACTGCTTACAATAAGAGTGATGGCATGCTTGAACTGACAGGAACCTCCACCATTTGCCAGAAGAGGAAGCAGAGAACATAAATCTGTAACGCTATTATGAGCTCTGTGTCCAGCCATGGATTTCTTAAAGGGAAAGTATTTCAACTAAACAAAGCCAATAAGCAACAATGTATAAAAGATCTTTTTTTTTTTTTTTTTTGTGAGTTGCAGAAAGAAGATTAGCTTGAAACTTAAAATGGATAATGGTACAGGAACTCTGAGCCAGGTTTATTATGTATAATCATAAGTGATATGATGCTGTAGCTGCTAAAGGAACTCTATTGAAATATGCAACATGTATGATGTGTGTGTGTGTGTGTGTGTGTGTGTGTGTGTGTGTGTGTGTGTGTGTGTGTGTGTGCGCATGCACGTATGTGTGTCTAAGAAGCAAGGCATCGTGGTGGCGCCAGGATGCCCTTTTTAACAGCAGTTCACATGAAATTAGGTTAAATCTGACAAATGCCAAATCAGAAGTTCATTGCCATGCTTAACTTGTCAGAGGTTGTGGTATTGCCCTCTGTGAATATATAGGCAATTGTATTTGACATGTACTTAACATTGTTTCCTTATACAGTATATTATTTACGTTAAAAATGTTAGACTGCTAGTTATATGTTGTCTTTTAGCGTTAATTAAACTCTGACATGTGCATAGTGCATTCACTGAATATATCTATAGGTATACATATTTTATGCTCCATGTTTTTACTGGACCTGAAAGGTGTGGCCTAACCTGGAACTCTCTTTTTATTGTATAATTTTTTTTGTAGGTAGCCCTACCACTGTACTCAAGGGAACAATAAAAACAGCGTGAGAGTGGGGGTGTGTTGGAGGGTTGGGGTGTTTTGGGGTGGAACCCCAAAGCTTTCTGTCAATTGGGACTGTGAGCCTTTTAGGGAACTAGCTTTCAAACCAATAGCCACCTTATACGAGGGGTGTTCAGGTCAAACCGGGACGTTTGATTGTGCAGAATACAGTTATGAGAGTAAAAACTACCCTTATTTACACTAATGCACTTATCCCAGTGTTTGACTAATGGCCCAAACATGTGGAAACAGATTGGAGCAAGGACAGGATCATATGGTGGTGTGTGGCAATAAGTCCCAGTCAAGTTCCAATAACATGCAAGTGGTGCAGTGGGCAGTAAGAGGTCATGCATTGTCTTTCAAAAACAGAATGCTTTTGGTGATCAAACCAGGCATTTTTTTTTTTTTTTTTTTTTTCACATTAAAGGAAAGGGAAGCAGGCAGTGAAGCAAACAGTCTGATCATGGCTCTGGTGTACTGAGAAAACTTTTTAACATTACGGTATCTAAGTACTAGTGAAACTTTGGGATAGATACCTTTGTGTAGCAGGGGATTATAAAGGAAATAAAAGTTGTTTTCACTCTCATAACCGTTTTATTTTATTGTGCACAATCAGAAGTCTCGGTTTGACTTGAACGCCCTTGTATTATTTTAGCAGAATTACTTGGATTGAGCATTGGCGGTCCAGTAGCAGATCCCTCACCCACCACTTAGGAGACCTACTGTAGGTTCAGTACCCAGTCTGTGAAACAAATCCAATAATAATAATAATAATAATAATAATAATAATAATAAAAAATGAACAATGTATTTGTATTCTATTCAGTCACATCTGTATGGTGGAGTCATGTTTAATTCCTGATTTTCTAATTGTTGTTTGACAGCAGTGATAAATGCAGATTCATTAACTCTCATGTAACTTGATGAGACATCTGAGGAGAACCCTATGCAATGCTTCCAATGTACAGTAGTCCTCCACATGTGAATCATACAGCTGTTTACTACTTGACTGATTAAAGCCTATCCTACAGCAATACCGTATCTTAGTGACGGAGTTAGCTGATGGTCAAGTCATAACAGACCAGAGGGTAAGTTCATTTGGTTCATGGTTCACTGGATTGTTTCTTCTCACACAGGCGCTACTGAAGGTCAAGGAAAATGCTTAACAATGGACTAATACTTGTAGTGTTCAGATCCTCAGATGTAGCCTGTTCATGTATTATTATTATTATTATTATTATTATTATTATTATTATTATTGCGTTAACAGCTGCATTTGGATATAAAACTACAAATATATATATAAGATATAACCTCTGTAAAAGCTGATGTTCTGTTTGACCATTGATAATAGTAATCGTATTGGTTTCATGACCTGAACAATCACTAATTGTGGCCCTTTATCTCAAAAATGCAGTCTATTGAGTACATTTTCATAAGCAGGGAGCTGTGGGGAGATGCTGTATGTCAGATGCTATTAAACTAGCAGGGCTGCCAAGTGCTGACAAGACGGTGAGGAATACCTCTGCCTCAAGGGAGACAATGTAGTTAGAGAGATTTCCTCTCATCGACCCATCGGGACCACT
Source organism: Heterobranchus longifilis (assembly GCA_028570985.1). Classification (NCBI taxonomy): domain Eukaryota; kingdom Metazoa; phylum Chordata; class Actinopteri; order Siluriformes; family Clariidae; genus Heterobranchus; species Heterobranchus longifilis. Next base: position 7,463,115 of record JAOVVB010000049.1, read on the forward strand.
TATTTCCCTCTTCACATACTTCAAAGTTACAAGGAAGTTTAACTGAGGAAGATAAACTGATTCATAAAGTGCACATGCATGAGATTTTTATATTTGTGGCACAAACGTACAGCAAGTGTGAACAGTATATTTTGTCAGAACAGGTTTGTTGCCGAGTGCTAAACACAGTACACAGCAGATCTGAGTTTGAGTGATAATCTGAATAACGCCATAATCCTAATCAAAATGCATTATTTGACCACCTCATTTGGAACAATCTGGCCAATGAAAATACATTTTTAATCAGAATGAGAAGGGTGGTGTAAACCTTTTGATAATCCGTTCAGTAGGTATATACTGTAGTATCCATGTAAACACTTGATCGGATTATTTTTCTCTTGTTGGAATAAATATATTCTTTCAGCACTTGTTTGCCCCACATAGGGGTAACATTAGGGAGATTTTAGGGAAGGAGCACTGACGGCGTTGCATTTGACATACAAAGAAGAAGGGATTTGTCAGAAAAGATGTGAAACATAACCTAACCTCAGAGCTGAAAAAAATATCTTCTTCTTCTTCTGTTACATTTTCATCAGACTGAACACTTCACAGTGGGCAGAACCACTTTGTGCATGTCAAAAAAGTTATATTCTGAGTAAATGCTTTATTCATGTAAGGGCTCATCACGCTGCGATGAAGACCATGTGGTTCCCGCTGCATCCTAAAAATATTAAAGAGAGAGATGGGAACGGGGTCAAAATGGGAAAAAAATATGCAATTATCAAGTTTATATTACTTCCTAGCCACATCCATGTCAGGTTCTCAGTGCATCTATCATGTCATTAATTCACCATGTCCAGTACTGAGCTATCAGTAGGCAATACCAGGCATTTATCACAAGCCTACGACGTTGCCATTGCATCTGGCAGCTTGGTATAAATACAGCAGTACCTCAGCATACGAATTTTATCAGTTCCGGAGGTTCTTAAGGTTAATTTCGTATTGCGAAACGCATTTTCCCATAAGAAATAATGTAAATGACTATAATCCGTTCCAGCCACCCAAAAATATTACCAACATTACCAAATATAACACTATAACTATAACACTATAATCATATTTTTGCATATAAAATCAGTTAAAATATTTAGAAAAGATATACAAATGAAGTAAAGTATGAAATCAACAGACATTAAACCTAATTTAAGATTCCTCTTGGCACCGGCAGCTTTAAAAGTCAAACTGAAAGCAGCTCACTTTTCTTCTTGCTACCGTCCTTGCTAACATTTGTGGGATGTTAAACTATGAAACTATGTCTTTACTAAATCTTGCACAAAATGCAAAAAAAATATGTAAACTCACTTTGATTGGCCTTCCACTGACACAAACAAGTTTTGAATGGCTTCCGGGTGTATGCGCAACTTATCCGGCGTTCAGTTCGGCTCAGTTTATTTACTGTTCACCGAAAATTTATTGCAAAATTTCTTTTCTTAAGGCAAAACTTAAGAAAAAAAAACTGTGATTTGGGGCATTGATGGTACCACTGTACCATACACCTTGAAGTCAATGTGTGGTGAATTGAATCCAGTATGTATACTAAATTTTCTTTAAGCATCAGCTTCAATGTCTTGCAATTTCTCCCCAATCTAACGGTTTCAAATATGTTTCCACTCAAGTGCCTCTGGGATTGGAAGAGGCGAAGAGGTGTGTTTTCACATTTTTAGGGTCAGTCCCTATGCCTTTCTTATTCTCGCTTATCAGCATTATTCTGTGTCATTCCCAGAGTTGGCCTTGGTTGGATGTTTCCTTTCTGTCACTCTGGTCAGCCATGGTCTCATGATCTCCTTTCCTGTCTCAGTTGATACACCTGCTCTTTCACCTCTCTTAATCTCAAATTTTCTTTTTTTTCCCCCCAGTGTCTGAGACTTAGGGCACGAGGCAGGGTACACCCTGGACAGGGTGATAATTCATCGGAGGGCACACACACATACACACATACACACACTCACTTTATTACTACAATTACCACAGGCAATTTGGGAACTCCAATTAACCTTATCTGCATCTTTGGACTGTGGGGTGGGAGGAAACCATAGTACCTGGAGGGGGAACCCACCAAGCATGGGGAGAACATGAAAACTCTTCGCACACAGAGACGGGAATCGAACCCGGACTCTGGAGGTGCAAGGCGACAGTGTTGACCTTTTTTTTTTCTTTTTGGAGGTGGCACTGTGACCTGGTGTTTAACATTGTGGTCTATCTTCTTTTGGGGTTCTGGCTTTGAAGATCACCTCAAGTCTGTGTCTGTGAAGTTTGCATGTTCTCCCTGCGCTTGGTTGGTTTCCTTTGTGTTTCCTCCCACAGTCCAAAAACCTCCGGTGTAGGCATTTCTTGTCCATAATGTATGATTGGGTGTGTGAGTGTGTGTGCTTGTGTAATGGGTTGGCAACCTGTCTAGGGTGAACACCGCTTTGTGCCTTAATTTCTCTGGGATAAGCTTCAGACCCTCGGGACCACACACAGGGCAACCGGTATACAGTAGATCTTTTGTGCGTTAATTTATATATCACTATACTGACTCCAAAATTATTATTATTTTTTTTAATGATTATTTCTTTATGTTTGAATTTCAGGTGGTAAAATGTTGCACTTTCTCTAAATCCCTGCATGTGGTGAGCCTAGGCAGGCAGCAAAATACTGACATAATAAAATAAAATAAATAATATTAAATCAGGATGTTTATATGTGATAACATTGAACTGGCACCTGGGTGTCGTAATAATATCATAATCCCTGGTGATTCCCATCCCTACAGATGACGGATGGATGGATGGATGGATGGATGGATAAAGTTTTTGTGCATCTTCCATGATCTGTGCCTAAGTTGTTAATATGGAATTTATAACACATCAGTATGAACACTTTGATATAAACCTAGCAGGCAGCACTACTGTCAGACCTTCTGACTAAATTCTTCTAAAACTTCTGATGTTTATTTTCAACAGTTAGGCTTTCACCCAACATTTGCAATATGTTGCATTATAGTGATCGTCTGGCATCATCATGACCAAGTCTGCTTCTAATGTAAAAGATAAAAATAAAAACTGTAGAGTAACCTACAGTACATCTGGTGTCAATTCTGTCCACATGATTGTTCTCTAGAGTAAATTTCCATACAGTATCTTGACGGCCTTTTCAACAAAGGCTATCGGTCAGGTATGATCTTCTCAGAATATTGACATCAATAAAGGTGCCAGTTAAACCTATGATAGAGTTGCTTGCAGTGAAAATGAAGCTCCTGTCTGGTGCGGTCACGAGCCTACAAGGCCTCCATCATGTCATGCATGTTTAGGTGATGGCCTGTTCTCGATTGCACAAGCTCAAGCTGTACAAACACAAATCCAAAAAAAAAAAAAAAACAATGTTTGTTTCCTAATTTCCACATGCTCTTTGCTTTTTAGCCGCTAATCAGGCAAGTCCCAGTAAGGTCCCTCTTTTTGATAATGGGGGGTTATTAACACAAAAGCAGGGCTGGTGCCTCGTAGTTCCTACAGGACTGATGAATGTATACATGTCTAATGGTGGAATAAAGTGTTGCGCTTGCTCATCTGTTTTTCATCAGGCCATGATGAGCTACCTTTTAGGGTCTGAGATTGCATGCAGCAATTTGGAGTAATAAGGCAGTTACTTTGCGGTGGGCGTCTGTGCGAGCAGTGACTTTTCTTTGAGGGAACCACAAAGTTTACCTCAGTAGGGAGCGGCGCGTTGAGTAATCATCCACTTTGAATGAAGGCAGTCGAATTTTCCACTGTAAGAGGCAGGAGAAGTCAAGGATGTATTTTTTATTTTCATTTAGAAACCTGTTTATAAATTCGGATAGTGGGTAGAAAAATCTCTGTTGTACAGTACGAAGACGTCTTCCAAGTTAGTCTGCGTTTCTCCGAAGTTCCTTTTCGTGACAAGTAAATGCGGCGTAACCTGCCTCTGTTCTCTGTACGGTTCTATGAGTTTTTATTTCCCTCTTTGACCTATGCCTTTGCACAACATCCTTTACCAGACGTTCGAAAATAATCCAACCTCTGATTGGAGTCACCTCTTCCCTTTTAATTTCCTCATGAAACTATGAGAGAGGGAACTTGGGTCAAGCCAAGAATTGCCTGTCGCAACGGCGTTAACAGTGTGATTTACCTGGCACTGTCCAAACTAGGACCTTGGGGTGGTGAATCATGCTGATAAAGCATTTGGGGGTTCACTTTTTTTTTTTTTTTTTTGCTTAACCTTAACTGGAATGCTGTCTATTAGGTTTCACAACACCGAAACACACGAAATGGCAGTTTCACCTCTGCCTATTTCTCCTTTTACCTCATTTGAGGACAGGGGTGAAGAAAGTACACTGATTGCAAAAGAGATTTACAGAGTTTTTAAGGGGCCAAATGCAAGGAGAGATATGTAGACCTAATGTTTGAGAAATAGTTATGGCAACTGTACAGTAGAAAAAAAAAAAAAAAAAAAAAAAGAAGCAGAACACTTTGTAGACTTTTGCCAGCGTTGTCATGCGGTGACTTACATTTTTCCGTTCAAAGGTCACACTAGTTACCGCAAACAAGAAGAAAATGGACTTACGTTCGTTTATGCCAACCAGCACCCATTATTATCGCTCAATCTTTAGCACTAAAACCATACTTGTAGTAGAGAACTTCTTTTTACAAGTCGAAATGGAAAATCTGGGCCACCACATATAAATGCTGTTTTATCTCTGCATGCAAAAAAGAATGTGTGTAATCAAATTTTAAATGGAATTTTGCATGAGTGCAGAGTCCGGCTCTTTGACATCTGCACTCTTTGAGGCGTTTGCTGTATTTTTTTTATTTATTTATTTATTTTTTTACCTCCGTTTCTCATAACTCTCGATGCGAATCGGAAGTGACAGACAAGCCAGACGTAATCACGGAGGAAGGATGCGGGAAGTGAAAGGAGACGAGGGTTTGATTGGCAAGCTACAGACTTTGTAATGTCACAATATGCCAAACGATAATAATCAGGCTTTTATTATTGCTATTTTATTTTATCGAAACAGGTTTTTGGCAGCGTAACATGACGGATGAATACAGGACATAAAATTCTCCATGTCTCCTAATGTCTCAGATGATTTTCTTAAGAGAATTCTTCTTGGAAGTGTCTCTCGCACAGCCGTAGCAGGTGGAGGTCTTGCTAGAGGCACGCTGCCATGCTGACCCACAGTAGGGATTAGGACTGCACCTGCTTTGCAGGAAATGGATGGGATGGGAGATGGGGGGGGGG
>JAOVVB010000049.1:7481562-7497570 GCA_028570985.1 Heterobranchus longifilis
ATATAAACTGAATATGCAAAAAAAAAAGCAGCACTGTGTTATCGTGCTATGTATAAATCTACAGATAAAAAAAAAAAAGCATTTTTTTTGGACTGTTGGTCTTCTCTCGGTCATGTTATAGTTGTAGTAAACCAAGCACTCTGGCCTACCTGTGTCAGATGGTCAGACTGCCATTTAAACCTAATCGTCATTATTATGTACCCTGTCCAGGGTGTACCCCGCCTCTACTAAAATAGGCTCCAGGTCCCCCGTGACCCTTTACACAGAATCAACTCAGTTCTGTGTGCAGGGGGTTTGCATGTTCTTCCCCTGCTTTGTGGGTTTATCCCACCTCGTGCCCAAAATCTCCTGGGATAGGCTCCAGGCCCCCTGTGACCCTGTGCAAGTTAATTGGTATAGAAGATAAATGAATGAACGTACACAACCATAGACAGTATGATATGCAGTGAAGAGCTTATACAACTGTCCATGACCTAATAAATTCAAAAGATTTCACTACAAAGGAAGGGAAAAATGTGCTAGAGAATACATATAGAGTGAATATGGATTATTGATAGAATTTTCATTAAGCAAAAAAAAAAAAAAAGTTTGGAATATACAAATTCATGCACAAAATTTACAAAATGAAATGTAAATAAATAAGGGGAGTTGATAGAATTTCCAGTAAGCAATTAAAAAAAAAAAAAAATTGGTTGGAATATACGAGTTTATACAGGAATATACAGGCCTCCTAAGCTGACATAATAATGGTATTGTTTCTCTTGTGGGTGAATGAACACCTGAATGAATCTTCACAGCCATGCTACAAGATCTAGTGGAAAAACTTTACAGAAGTGTGGAAGATATTATAAGAGCAAAGAAGGATTAAATCTGGAAAGTACATACATAGGGGTGATGGTTTGTCCTGCAGTGTTTTTCCTGCTCCAATATACCTTATTACACTAACCTGGTAATTAACAGCCCATCCTGGACTTGACTCCAGGACCACGGTTAGGAACTCATCTACTGTATAGGTGCAATCACCTATACAATCACTCCTAGATGATGATGTGAGTATTTCTCACATTCTTCTAGTAAGGCTTCCCACTAGATTTTGGAGCATGGCTGTAGGGGATTGTAATCATTCAGCCACTCGAGCATTAGGAAGATCATTCAGTGATGTTAGGTGATGAAGCCTATTCTGTGCTTTCAGCTTTGTGGTAAAAGTGTAAAAGGCAAAATTATAATTGTGCTAGTCAGGTGCCCATAAACATTTGACCATATACACAGTGCTTGTACAGCATTTGCTTAACATCAGTATAAGTAGTAATATTATGATATAAATTTTATTCATTATTGTTTTTAAATTGCTGTTTAGGAGAGAAAATAATTTTACATATACTGCTTTAAACTACAAGTTTATGTACAGAAGTTTCATAATAAAATTAGAAATTTATAATAAAAAACAGGATTTACAGAATGTGCAAAGTAAACTCAGGAGTGTAAAAAAATATGGTGTGTAGTTTTTGTTTGTTTTGTTGCATTATTTATATAGTTATTTTATACAGTTGTTTACTTGTAGTTTTGCACTGACTAATCAATTCCATTCTATTATCATTACATTAGTTATATTTTATTATATTATTTTCAAAATTTTATTATGCATTGATGTTGGCCCGTCTCATTCCATCTAAACATCTTGATGTACAAATGTGTAAAAATTGCTCTTTTTCAGTGCTACTACAGACCTTAAATTGCCTCCTCAGGATAAATAATTTTTTTTCATTTGAATTTAAATTCGAACCAACCAGCTGACATTTCCATTTGACATTGTACTAAAGTAAACCAGAATCATATTACTTTATAATTTTGTAAGTTACATCTTTATATACATGATGTGGATGTTTAAATAGTATATAAACGGGTTTAATCTTTTAATAGCGATGTGTTCATCTAATTAAACGCTGCGTAAAAAGCGTAGAGCGTGTCCTGCTCTACAGTAGCAGCTCGTTTGCAGGAAACATGGTTCTTTGTTTGTTTGGTGTATGTTTGGCATTTCTTTGTGAGACAAAGCCTGGAGCTGTCAGTTACACCGTTCTGTCACCATTTTCTCTGGCAACAAGAAAAGAAGTAAGATAAAAGTCAGATAGGTTGGATAGGTCTGTTCTGCAAAGAGAACTTCAGGTATAGTAGTAGCAAAAAGTAGTGCGTTTGTCAGACGTTATGTTTGTTTTTGTTATTGATATCCCTAACGACCCGTGGATGTGATGTACCGAGTAGCTGATATGATGCATGATATTAAAACCATGTAGTAGTGTGCACCAGGCTTAAGTTATTGTCAGACCTGTCAGGGTGTGTATGCTGTTCGAGCACTTCAGCCCTCTGTGACTGACCTTCTGATTTTTAAAGAAAATGCAAAATACTAAATAGGATCACGGACACTCAAGCCGTTTCCTAAGGAATTCATGCAGCTAGAGATGGCCATGATGCTGCGGCTATAAAAGGGTGATGAAAAGGATTAGTAAGCTTCTGTCCCTTTTTTAAACAATTAAAATCAATGTCTGCATTTAGGTTAGTTTTATAGGTTTAATATCAGTCCAGTGTGTTTAGGGCACTGGTGGCTCAGTGGTAGGTGTTTCGCCTGCCATGCGGAAGACCCGGGTTCGATTCCCAGCCAGTGCCCAAACCCCAGCCGCTGGATGCAGTGCCTGTCCCAAGCCCGGATAAAATTGGAGGGTTGCATCAGGAAGGGAACCGGCGTAAAACCTGTGCCAAGTAGTGCGGACTGGGTATTCCGCTGTGGCGACCCCTTGTCGGGAGCAGCCGAAAGACTAACAACAACATTGCAGTGGTGGCTCAGGCGGTCTATATAGCATAACTATAGAGCCATTTTACCATACATGTATGTATCACTCCATGCCACAGGTGTCATACTGTACATTCAATAATTACAGTAACTGTTGGTCGCAGCATGAGTGAAAGTAGGTCGTTGTGGTCCGCAGTACTGGAAACAGGGAAGAGCATCTTCACAGCAAAATCCACACTCAAATCATGGAAGCACTTCCAGCAAGAAAACACCCCTGATATGTTATTTTAAACATTATTTTAACAAACACTTTGACTCCTTAGAAATTGTTTCTAAAATGTTCTGAAATTGACTCTGAACCATCTCTGTTGTTCTGTTCACAGCTAACGTGAGCTACAAAGCTAACTAGCTTCTAACACCAGGCTGAATCCTTTCTCAGGACTGTCGAGCACCTGCATGGTTTATTCCCCTCATGTTTTGGTCACATAAAAGTGATGGTTTGTTTATGAACGATTCCGTCTTTTTGAACGAGTCTTTAACATGACTCAGAAGAACGAGTAGTCTCAGAGAGTGATTTGTTCAGAAATGAGAAATGAGCAGTTCATCTCATGAGTCTTTTAATCCGAGTCATTCATTCTTTTGTCACGTGACTCCCATAGACACTATGCAGTGCAGTACACAGGAAACAGAATTGAGTGGTTCTTCTCCTCATGAGTGTTGGGGGTCTGTTTATTGAAAATGTAACATTTAATTTTATTTCTGATCAAAAGAATGAAATGTACTAAATGACTCCAAAAAAGATTTTTTCATTTTGATGAACGAGATTCAAAGAACAGAGTCAATAAAATGATCCAAACTTCCCATCACTACTACATAGTACCAGTAAGAACATAAAACTACTTGCAACCCTGTTAATTACACTAAATGTCATTAGTGTAATATTTTCACTCGGAGGTCTGCATGCTCATGCCTTTGACTGCATTACAGCTTTGCAGATATTCAGTACGACAGCACAACCTCGAGTATGATATTGCTTAATTAATACAAGGTTAGAAGAGTCATAGAATTTATTATGCTCTTGAATTGTTTTTAATGACAGTTCTTGACCTGCCTACTTAATTAGTCTAATGAGTTCATTGAGGCTTTTTTTTCCCTTCTATTTATTATCTGTTATAAAGTCAGCATGCATTCCTGTTTTCAGAACACATTGCCTTTGAAAAAATAGTTTGCTGCAGAGCTGCGTTTATTTAAAATAATTAGATATATATGTGTATAATAAATAACGTGGGAAAATACCAGTTGTAAGGAATATATAAATGTGTAATAATAAACAAATGTGTAAAATGGTTATCGATAACATCATGCCCAAATGCATAAATCATCAGTTCATTATCTCAGCAATTATTTACTGTATACAGTAGATACAGGATATTTATATATTATAAATATTTCTATATTTCCCTGTATCTACTTGTATGTAGAGTATATTGTAAGACTTGTATAAGACACAATTACGCATAAACATTTGATACAGTACTGTATAAGTAGTAATTATGCAGCTATAAGGTAAAAAGTTCTTCCCCTTATTTGAGTCAAACTATTGTGACTTTTAGACACATTTGAACCGAGGCAGGGACTTTCTTCATCTCTTGTTCACTTGTCACAGAAAATCACTGCACTACACCTCACAAAGCCTTACAAAACCAATTTAAACAGCACAACGTCAATAGTCGTTTACATCAGTGGGGGAGTTTTCTATTTTCCTGCGGACTCTTATAGTCATTGACCGAGTCCTCGCTATTCGAGAGGTAACGACAGGAGATCTCCAGGTGTTAAAAGACGCTTTTGTGTTGCTGCTGATCTTTTTGTCGTGCACCTTCCCTGAGTTTGTCCTGGACCACAGAGTCAAAGATTCATACGGGGCATCTCCTGCTGCTTCTTATACAAATCCCAATCGATGGGGACAAAAAGAGGCTATTGATGTGGCACGCTCTTACCTCGCATATATTATTTCACCTAGTCTGGCATGAATACACACACACACACACACACACACACACACACACACACTTCTGTGTATCATGTATTTGTATTCAGATTTTTAAAAATCTATTTCACTTAGTAAGTTATTTTATAGACTGTGCTTGTCTTTATTTGAAGACTGAGTTCTCACACTGGGGAATTCTTATCCATTTCAGTTCATTTCCATCACCAACTGCAAGGCCTACCATTAACCATACAGCCATAAATGATCATCACCTCACCTCACTGTAATATCAGCATATGACAAACCCTGCATCTGCCTCTTCTCCTTTTTTGTCATGACCCAAGGGAAAAAAAAAAAAAGATTCATCTGATATTGACGGTCAACGAGGGGCCTTTTTGATGGACCGGTCGATTCAGAGCATTCAAAGTGATTGGTTTGACACAGCGCCAGAGGACACCTGCCGTAACTTTAATGTTTGTCTAGTCGATAAATGTAGTCTTTCTCACAGCAGAGAGAACAGCAATCCCACTGCTCCATTCCTCCATGTGGTGATGTCAGAGAGAAGTAACAGAGTTCATGCATTATGAATCTCCTCCATATGCATTATGAATACCTTCTACATGGCTAGGATCAGATGCTGTATGATGAGAATAGATGTAGCGAACCCCTTTTTAATTCATTTAATAACTTTTAAACTTGAAATATCCTAGCTCTTATCAAGCACCATGAGAGGATGTAATGAAGGTGTCACCTTCACCTTGTAGCAGCAATAATGATAAAGGTAAATAAAAAATACTGCATAGTTACATTAAGTGTAGCTTTGTTTACAAGATCACTGATACCCATGTGGAGTATTTAGGCTCAGACATCCTAAGACAAAAACTGCTGAGAACACATGCTGAGATAAAACCAATTAGAAAAAAAAAAGAAGAAACCAGTTCCTTAATTATGGAAGCCCGTCCCCACCATATGAAATATTTTACTTAATTGCAACTTTCTTTCTCAGAATTTTCACTTATTTCCTCATAATCCTCACCTTATTACGAGACTTTTTAGTTTCATGCAACTAGGCTTCCATACTTTGATAAAAGATTAACCATGGGGCAACAGCAGGGGTTCGGTGCATTAAAAATAGTTGTGCTAGATTCGTTTGGACCCCGGTTTGCCTTCAGAACTGCCTTAATTCTTCATGGCATAATTTCAACAAGGTACTAGAAACATTTCTGAAAGATGTTGGTCTGTATTGACATCATAGCATCACGCATTTTCTTGTTGAAAATCCATGATGGGAATCTCTCGTTACACCACATCCCAATAGTGCACTATTGGATTGAGATCTGGTGACTGTGAAGGACAGTGAACTCACTGTCGTGTTCAAGAATCCCATTTGTGATGATTTTAGCTTTGTGACCTGGCATGTTATCCTCTGGTCATAAAGTAAAGGGATGGCCATGGTCAGCAACAATATTAGGTAGGCTGTGGCATTTAAACAATGCATAATTGGTACTAAGGGGCCCAAAGTGTGCCAAGAAAATCTCTCCCACACAATTACACCACTGGCCTGAAACACTGATACAAGGCAGGATTGTGATCTTATGCGAATTGTAGCCTCAGTTTCCTGTTCTTACCTGACAGGAGTGTGAATGTGGGCTGCTGTAGCCCATCTGCTTCAAGGTTCGACATGTTGTGCGTTAAGAGATGGTCTCCTGCATATCTTGGTTGTAACATAATGTTATTTGAGTTACTCTTGCCTTTCTACCAGCTCAAACCAGTCTAGGCATTCTTCTCTGCCCTCTGGCATCAACAAGACATTTTCACCCAGAACTGCCACTCGGTGGATGTTTTCTCCTTTTCAGACCATTTTCTGTAAACCCTAGAGATGGTTGTGTGTGAAAATCCCAGTAGATCAGCAGTTTCGGAAATACTCAGACCAGCCTGCCTGGCACCAACAACCATGCAACGCTCAGAGTCACTTAAATCACCTTTCCTCTCTAGTCTGATTCTCGGTTTGAACTTCAGCAGATCGTCTTGATCATGTCTACATTACTAAATGCATTGAGTTGCTGCTTGCAATATTTGCGTTAACGAGCAGTTGAACAAGTGTACCAACTGAAGTGGATGGTGAGTGTACAGTATATTCATGTCTTTATATACTGTATGTACAGTAGCCAAGGGCTTTAAATGTAACTATAAGTGGATAAATGGTGTCTTAGTGGTTAGCACTGTTGCCTAGCACCTTAAGGGGCCGGGTTTGATTTCCGGCTTGGGTCTGTGTGCATGGAGTTTGCATGTTCTCCCTGCTTTGTGTGTTTCCTCCAGGTACTCGGTTTCCTCCCATAGTCTAAAGACATGCAGATTAGGGTTATTGTTGTTCCCAAGTGTGTGAATGTTGACTGGAGGTCCTACCACGGTGGTAAAAATGGAACTAAATATAATGGTAATGGCAGAGGTTCCTAGATGGATGAATGGATGGATGGATGGATAAAATGGATAAATGGTAAAACACATAATTATGTTATGAGAGAAAGTAAACAATTTTCCCTAGGACATGTTTTACTGAAAAATAATCAATTTCTTAGTGTTAACCGTAACTCTACACTGTTGCTGGTTCCTATAACACATTGTGTTTTATTCATTGGGTACATAGCCTCTAGGGATCCTAATTAAAACTGCAATAAAGGTTTTATTAATGATTACATAAACTAACACAAAAAAAAAACATTAGTACTAATGCTGTTTGTTTAAAAGGGTTAATTTATAGTGTACATTACTAGCACTTAAAAGGTTATAAGTATAAATATATGATCAGCACATGATCTTATAATGGTTTTTGAATAGGGTAAAGCTCTGCACCCATCTTTAGAGATTAGGTTGTAAACGTGATGTTTGATTATTAAATGTTAATGAATGCCTTCAAATGTTAATTAATGCCTTATGAACATCTACTAAGGTAACCATAAGTATAGACTTTTGTTATACAGCCATGCCAAATGACCTCCTGTAATAGATTCCGTATTCGTAATGTAACACTGTAAACCACGTAAAGTGTTTTAATAGGAACAATCCACTCTAAATTGCGCTCAAACTTGATTAAGATGGATGAGGCCCTCATAGAACCTCTGACACAGCTACAATATCCAATCATGGTGTAAACCTTCTTGTGGTATGTTATATCTAAACAACCCAGTCATATACTTAAAAAAGGCAAGAGCAGTCTAGCAGAAATGATTTGCTATCAGCTTTCATGATGGAGACAAAAATTCCCCAACGCTCTAAGTTCTTCTGAAATGTAGTCCTTTGGGATGACTTAAAGTGTAACTGCAAACTAGACAAACACAGCGGTGGAAGCCGACACATTCCCATGTCCCAGGCTGCTGATAGGCTGTGGCGTGGGCTTTCTATGGTCAGATCACTTAAATCTTCTCAACGGGCCGGCCTGATTTCAGAGCTGAAGACGCAGCGTGAGCATGGGCCCTCCTGCACTCTATGGATGGTTAATAATAACATACGTGCTTCCCAAATGGCTGAGCGTGTTGGTTTTCCGTCCATTAATAACGGTGTTGTTTTCACATCACGTCGTTAGGATGTTATGCGAGGTCTCCGATGTAATCACTCAGTAAATAAAAGGCACTATCAGATCGGCCATATGGACTACTGCTCACTATTGAACGTTTGTAAACATGTCTTGTGTTGCTGTTAACTTCCTGTATTGAAGAACTCGCTGAAACCTGTCGTGAAACATTACGCATGACACTAAAATGCATTTTAAATAAAGTTTGGTACCATCAAGCACAAAACACGCTTTAACTGGATCACTTATATCCGTTAGAATCAGGAGCGTGTAACCTCTGCGTGCCCCTTGTTAATTACCTACACAGAGGCATTTAAGGCAGATTATCATGACAGTAATCATCTATGAGTCCTGCTAGTCATTAAACAATGGTATTCGTCCCAGAGGCATGAGACCAGGCTAGGAGTGAGTAATGACAGTTCAGGGAAGGCCTTTGGGGCAAAGTGACAAAATGGAGACTGGACTGAGGAGGAGGAGGAGGAGGAGGAGGGGGGGGGGATTTTTACCCGTCTGTATAATGTTAGAGCGACACTAAGGACCATGGTCTGTGTGCAAGCTAACACAGGGAGCCATTCATTGGGCTTTTCCAAGGAAGTATTCTGCATCTGACAAAAGTGGAATGGCATTTTGCGATAACAACCTGAGCGCTGTGACAAACGATCGTTGTTGAGAATTTTTTGGGGAAAAATGAGCGCATCGGTCATATGAGCACACTGTTCATGTTGTGAAATAAAAAGAGGAAGTAAGAAGAAGCAACAGTAGTTAGTTTTTGTTAGTGTTATCTTATATCTCTGGCTCATACAGTAAACCTGACAGAATTACATAAAGAGCTACAAATTACTGCTGTTTAACGCTGTTACTGTTATTAGGGATTATTTTATGGCTATAAAGCAGACATACTCAGATCAGCCATAACATTAGAATGCAAAACATTATTGTGTAGGGTCCCCTTGAGCTACTAGGGCGTGGCTCTGCAGGGCCTCTGGGGGTGTGATGTGTTGTCTGGCACCAAGAGACTGGCAGCGGATCCTTTTGCGTAGTGTGGGTTGTAAGGTGGTGCCTCTGTGAATTGAGCTTGTCTGTCTCGTGGGTGCTAAATCAGATTGGGATGTTGGGAGTTTGGAAGTCTGATCCGTGGCCTCGAGCTCTTTTCCTGTTGGGCCACATGTGTGGCAGGGTGTGATGCATAGAGTGTTCGGGTGCCTTTCCATGTTGGCCAGCATTTATCTGCAATTTGTGCTGCATTGACTTTTCTGTGGGATCAAACCCGATGGGCTGGGCGTTGCTGCTCACGGGCATGGGGGAGCCTTGGGTGCCCTTGATCCTGTCTCCAGGATTCATTCACTCACTCATCGTCTATACCGCTTTATCCTTTGTACAGCGTCGCTGGGGGCCTATAGCCTATCCCAGGGCACAAGAAGGGGTATACCCTGGACCTGGTGCAGGGCACACACATACATACATACATTCACTCACACACATGCTCATTCACACACTACGGCCAATTTGGGAACTACAATTAGCCTAAGCTGCATGTATTTGGACTGTGGGAGGAAACCCACCAATCCGGAGGAAACCCACCAAGCACGGGGAAAACATGCAAACACCATGCACTCAGACCCCGAGGCGGGAATCGAACCCAAACCCCGGAGGTGCAAGTCTACAATGTTAACCACTAAGCCACGTGCCACCTGACACCAGGACTGTTTATCACTATTAATGTGTTAATGTTACAGTATGTAGTATTAATGTAATGGCTGATACGTGACATTGTGGTGTTATCTTATAGTTTTTCCTAGCGCCATAACCACTGAGACACATTTTTATAAAGAAGATTAACACACGCTTCATATTTTGACTGCGTAATTCAAAGAAATCTTTTACTTGGGCCATATTTTAGCAGGTGATTATCACTAATCTATATGATTAAAACCTTGGCATGGCTGACTACCATGCTGTCAAGTATTTTGCCTTTAAACTGTGTTTACTTGTATCATAGTCTTGTTTAGATAGAATTGCATTTCTGTAACATATCACTGAAAATAAGTTAGTAAGCTGAATGGAGTGAACTGACGTTTACTGAGCATACATCCTCGCTCTCTTGCATTTTTCCTTCCACCCTCTTCCGAGGAATTGAGCTTGCAGCCCCTGGCGACATTCGCTTTTCAAACCCTGTGCGAAAGCGTGTTTGTCACTGAGTGGGCTGCACAGGCTTTGATGTCTACCTAGCTGATACCTTGTGGGTACTCTAGCTTCCTGGATTAAGTCTTTTCAAAAAAAAAAAAGAAAAAAAGAGGCTTTTCATTTCTCCTCCCCTCATCTCTTCCGAAGCCAAGATCACTATCTCAGCCTCCGTAATCTCTCCGTAATAGACATTAATGCAGGAGCACCTGCCACGCAAGCTGGGCACGTCGCGCTATGTCGCCGCAAGCAGCGTACATCCCATAATGCCAGGTATTTGAGGAATATCCGATGCCACCAAGTGACTCATAAAGCACTACTGGCTCCTAGCTCTGTTTTTGAGTTAAGCCCTCCTATACAAACAAGCAAAGCTTCAGGGCAGTGTTTAGGATGAAATCTCCGACCCGTGCCAAGTAATGAACTCGTGCGCCTTGGGGTTGTGAGACGCTAACTCCGCGACACACTTTTGTACCACTTGACTGTCTTGTGATGTAAGTGGAACAGGCGACGAAGTGAGCTGTGGTGTGTGGAGCGTCCTACACGTACGCTGTTAGGATTAGGACACGTGTAGGAGGTAAAACAACAACAAAACAAAAAGTTGGTCCAGCATGAATATAAGTTAAAATAGATTATGGTTCTTCTGGCAGTGAGGACGTTTAAGGTAAAAACGTAGCGTAGGAGTCTCCACCCAAAAAAAAACAAAAAACCTAAATGCTCTCCAAAAAAGAGATTATTTAATATTGCATTTGAGGTGGTATAGAGTTATGGTCACAATATTGCATAATCATATTAATGGATATTTAATAATTGCTATGTGTAACTTAAACCATTCAGCACATCCAGTGAAACTGAGGAGGAGGAGGAGGACAAGATCTGGAACATAAGTGGTGCCATCTTTTCAAACAACAGCTTGCAGCTCCTACTGTACCACGGGAGGCATTTTATCCCTTGCTTTGTTTAATGCATGCTGCAGCTTCCTTAAAATGGATTTTTTTTTTTTGTTCCTCTGCATTTTTTTTTTCAATTCTGAATTTACAGAGAGACAGAGCTTATTCATTTCTGTAGGAGAAAGCAAAGAATGGGCTCTGTCAATGACTGGAAGGTTTTCTGGCTTGTGCACAAACGTGCCTTGATGACTTACAGAGATGGGGAAATGAACTATCATGGGCTTACAAAAAAAAGGGGCTACTGCAAAAGGAAGCAGATTCCATGATCAAGGGCAGTAGGGGAAAGTGGATTTAGAGATTTACTCCCAGGAAGTGCTGGAAGGGTGTGTGGGAGTCTGACATTGCAGCTAGAATTTACAGGAACAGCACCTATTTTATCTGATGCCGCTGATTCGTGACCCGTGTTGAGACGTCATGAATTTTTACGGACGATTTTTGATTATTCTTTTGTATATATCGATTTTAAATGGAGTGCAGCGAACATCACAATCCAGAAATCAAACTTAGTTCAAGGTAGTTATACTATACTGGCGTCAGTATCCGTCGTTGATGGGAAACGAGTTCATAGCAACAGTTAAAAGGTTGAAACTAAAAATAATCTGATCAGTTTTTATGTAATCAGTGATATTATTATTTCAGGCCCATGTTCATGTCTGTTTGTCTTTCAGTACGGCAGAACTCTTGTCTAACTTATTAATACAAAGAAAAAAAAATGTGTAAGGTTGAGTATCTTACGCCTTACTGTACGCTAAATTGTACTTCTTTTATCATCAGCCAAATACACTCCCTGTTCGGTAATCAGAGAGTGAATCGCAGATGAGAGTAGATCGGATAAAAATTGAGTTTTGCCTTAAAATGACTCCAGCATGTTAAAATTCACAGGATTGTGCCGGCTTGTTGGTGCATTAAAGTCGTTTCTTTGTCTTGCTGGGTAAACTATCGTGTTCACGCCCACCTTGAGGGAAAAAGCGCAATATTCGATCAAAAACAATGCTAAATGCTCTGATGTAACCTGGCACATAACTGCTCATAACTTCATTTCTACTTAACATTTTGATTTCATTAAATTCTGCTCATCCAGTTTGGCATGATTCTGTGACAGACATAGAGACAGACAGACAGACAAAGATACAGACGGAAAACTTTTTGAGTCGTCTAATATATAAAACGTTAAGAAAGAGTGAGTTCTGACCAATGTACAGACAAAAGCTTTGTTTTATTTACCAGTTGTAGTGTATATTCATAAAACATGCTATAAAGGCTGCATGAAATTGCACTGGGATGTGAAATAAGTGCATGAACGTGTGTATGAATCATCATCCTGTGATTTACTGGCTTGTACTGGATCTCACTCTTAGGATAAGCTCCAGATCCACCGCGACCCTGAACGGGATAGAGCAGGTTAATGAAGATGAGTGAATAAACGAACAATAAAAAATAATACTAATGAAAGATCAAGGACGAAGTGGTTTGTGGTGTGGAGCTGAAAACAATTACATTAAATAGCCCTAATTACCTGATTACAGTGAGTTAGCTTTGATTCTCTCCTGGCAAGGAGTCTCTCATGCTGGCTGCATGACTTAATAAGCGGAAAACACGATAACGAATCGGCGGACGATCTACTCCACCTTTCCTCATGTGAACCAGGTTGTCATCAAAACATTCGGTGACTCGGATTACTGCGATTAGGTTTAATTTAAAGGAATGTCATCTTGAAATACACTGTAATGCAGTTAGATTGTGTTGTTGTTGTTGTTTATTATTATTTACACGTTTGAACATTTTATATACAGATTTCATTAGAGTCCTGATTTATTAGTCTATTCACGATCAGACTAACTGTCCTAGACTGCTGAACTGTTTAGATTACCATGATTAATTAAATTCTTTCTGTAAAACACAGCCGTTACAGCGCAGCAGGAGAGTCCCCCGATGTCCGCTGTTAAATATTAATCTGATCAAAGAAGCTCGATAACATCTCTTGAAAGCACAATATACCGAACCTGATCTCGGATGAATTCAGACAAATACAATTAAGTTTATTTTTTTTGTTTGTTTTTTTTTGTTTTTTTGGATTGTGCTTCTTTTCATGCAAATGATGCTTTAAGAAAAATGCAAACCCTGCCTTTAATCATAACCAACTCTAAAAAAAAAAAAAAAAAGAAAAGTCCTCAATTAGTCATGCGAGTTGTTTCTAATTTGCTTGTGTGAAACCATGTTTAGTTTAGTTCACATGCATTATTACTGTAGTACTGTAGGTATTAGATAGCCAAATTCACGATTGAAATCCATAGAGTTTCATATACTAGAAATTAATATCTGTTATTTTTGCCCCTTCCTCCATTCCCCAGTCCTCCAGGACGAATGAGGTAATAATATAGAGGATGCCAAGTGTGAGAGAGGTGTGCGTGTTCTCATATTTTATTTAACCGCGTCCCTGCTTCGTAACACGCCCTCTTTCTGGCGACCTTCTGACCCGGCATACTGGAGCGGACCATGTTAAATATTTTCTCCTCTTTGCTTCGGGACTTTTAAACATCTCCTTTTCACTCGGAATCACTTAATAATGGCCATATAAGGTGCCATCATCTTGTGTTGTGTTTTGCTAGATTAAGTGTTTGTGTCGTGAAAAAAAAAAAAGAAGCTTTGGTGGACATGTGCGAGGTTGCTGTCTTCTTGGTTGTAAAAATATTATCCTGGTGAGCTCATTTCGCTTTCCAAGTTTCCAGTGGATTGCAATGTCTGTTTTGTTTAGGTTTCAGATCTAGAGTACTTTATGAAGTAGGCACTGCACTGTATACATTTATCTGACTAGCAATGTTACAGTGTTAGTGTTTTGTGTTCACATGGAACAAGATCTTAGACTGTGAGGTCGATTTTTCAGCTTCTTGAAACAAGTTAAATTGTTCTAAATTCATTTTTTAAAATGTTTTTGTCTATGTATTTAAATATGTCATGTTGTGGCAGTCAAAGCTCCATGTCAGTTCTAAGCCTCCCATGAGACTGGATCGCTAGGATTGATTGTTCTAGACGCTTTTTTGAAAAGCAGATGCATGTTTTTTGGAGGCACGGACTTAAAGGAAGTAAACCCTTAGGCATAGATGCTTAGGCATTGTTTTGAATTGCAGTATCTGCACAAATGAGTATGTGACTGATTTCACAGTGTTGGTGTGCTGATGTCCACATGCCATGTCTCCCAGAGGCCTCTTCAATAAAGAGTTCATGCAGCTGTTGAGTATGATATGAGAAAACACAAACAGTGCTCCTCTGACCTCATACACATTTTTTTTCATTTGTTCGTTCTCTTTTTTTTTTTTTTTTTTAAGCCCTTTTACCTTAAAACTGATGAACGCTGGGCCTCGGTGCCTCTGTTATCTTCTTATCCTGAAGTTCAATTTGAAAAAAGCTTCCCGTCCCACAAGCTAAATAAGCAAAGATCAGCAATTCTCCCTTGAGATAGGAAAGGCCCCAGCAATTTGGCTGTTTCATGTCACCAGGCTGCGTCTGGTTTCCCCCTCTGGGAAGTCATCCAGAAAGCTTAAAACACCTTAAGACGGTAAGTGCTGTCGGGTGGGATGTAGTGAAATATCATTTAGAATGAGAGACCGCGTCTGGGAGCCATCAGAAACGTAGATGAGTAAAAAAAAAAAAAAAACAATGTTTTCCATGTCAGCTAATTAATTTCAGGTTAAATTTTAACTAATGACACAGAAAACGAGTTTGAGTGTAAGGACAGCAGTTCGTCCGGGAAAGTACCGTATATCCCTCCTCCCCCATACCGAACTGGTGTCAGAACTCTGTATAAGAACTCGTGTGAAAAAAAAAAAAAAAGTCGAGTGGTTACAAGTTCAAATGAGATCCAGGACTTCCTGCAAATTTGGTGTGAGATTAGGTTGGCCGCATAAACACCCAGATCATTTCCTGTACCTTCCCTCCCACCTTAAGCGATCCCCGGAGACTGACTCACAGATCTGGGACCAGGATGGTGAGGACAGGAGAGAAGACAAGAAGGGTGGGGAACACAGCTTTTTAGCTCCATGGGGTGACCTAGGGACTGAGGAATTCTCAAGGTTCCTTTGCCAAGCAGGAATTAGAACAGTATGAGCCCTGGCTTGTCCACGGGTCTCTCACATTCATCTGCTTGTCTTGTCCTTTACTGATAGGAAATAGACATTGTCTCATGTTTACAATGCAAAAGGACCGTTATTTATCTTCCGTAGAATTCTCTAATCGAATTGGTCAGAAGGCATTGATTAATTTTATTCCTTTTGATTAGTTTCAACTGCATGGATGATGTTACAGTATATTAACGTTCTTGTTTTAATGCATTACAGTTTAAAAAAAGACTTACGTGGAGGATGCATCACAGAAACATGTGCAGTAATTCAGATGGGGATTTTTTTAAGGAGTGCATTTGTGTAACATTTTTTTAATTTTTTTTAATCAGTCAGAACTAGATCTATAACTTAAAACTACCCCAGTTGAGAAAGCAGGGAATTATTTAGCCCCCCCCCCCCCCTCGTGTTAACTTCACTCA
>JAOVVB010000049.1:7521982-7535968 GCA_028570985.1 Heterobranchus longifilis
TACCCTACTATTTTTATAGCATTTTATTTCTTCAAACAGTGTGGCTACATCTGCTATAAAAATGACAAAACATGTATGGAGGTCTGGGAAACCCCATTGCATGTCCCCGTAGCTGAATTCTGGCAAAAATTGGGAAAAACTGAAGAATTTAATGTTTTTCAACAGATTAACTTTAACAACTATTGTGTGAAAAATGTCAGTACACTATGAATAAATATACATGTTTATGTTATGTTCAGATTTATTATTATTGTTAAATTAAATACAGATTTAATACATACATACATACATACATACATACATACAGTAGCAGTTGCTTTCACACAGTCTGTGTATGGGTGAAAAAGTCAAGCCTGTTAAAACCATATGACTTTTACATAATAATAATAATAATAATAATAATAATAATAATGATTTCAATTTAATAACCTATTAAATATTCTGGAGGCAAATTCTTAGTGCAAAATTTCATATTCAAATTTATTTTATTTTTTTTCACCCAACTGTTTACATGAAAATGACAATAGTGGTTCTTTACATTCAGTTAGTTTAAGAAATTCATAGATGTTTACCCAGTTTTAAAGCCAGGAAGTGACTGGCACTATTATAAATGTGACTGACGTAACAGGCTGCTCAAATATCCATCATCAACTGTAAAGAAAAGCACAAAACCAACTTGATCCTCAGGAGGAAAAAAAAAAACTAAAAATGGCATGGATTCTAGTGGAATTTGCATCCACAGGAAGGAGGAGAGAAAACACATTAATTGGTTAAATTGTCACCAACTGCCACCGCAATCACCCCCAGAGTGAGAGGCAGTGAGAAGACATATGCTCGCTCTCTATGTCCGCTCCCACATTCTGCGCCCTGGGCCTGAGAAGAACCGAGCCGAGCCGAGCTGAGCCGATCATGCCCCGGTGACGGCCTTTGGATGCCAGCCCATTGCCTCAGCTCTAATAAGGGTAATCAGGGACCCCATGCCAGGTACCAGGCTCTCCTCACAGCGGAGACATGGCAAAAGACCCGCAGCATGCCTGGCAGTGTTTACCCAAAACACACAACACACACACACACACCCACTCGCTTGCCTACACAAACACACAGAATTCACAATAAACACAGCTAGAGCTCGAACAAACGTCCCTCGCGCACATATGCTGAAAAGCATAACAATGAAACATTGTCGATAGCGTAAAATTGATCACGGCTGCACTCCACCAGTGGGATATTGATTACGCTCCCTTTTGAAAGTGGCCTTTTAAATAGAGCTGAGTGGCCTGAGCGCACAATTAGCAAATCTAACCGCTCGTTTTCAAAGCTGCTGGCTCCATTAATCCCCACACCGCTGTCAGTAATTTGAGCGCATTCAAAAGAAATTGAGATTGGGCAATATTACAGAAAGCAGCGTAATTTTTCATTATGCCTATTATTAGAATGAATTTGCACCACATGGAGGTCTAAGAACAAGAACTTTGACATTTTTCTCTCCTGTCTGTAGGTTAAACTATTTTTACAAACCAGTTTTTTTACATTTTTTTTTTTATTTTATGAAACCTTAAAGACCGTGCACAAAATGAGAATTTGCAGCATGCATGCACTGACAGTTTTTACAATCCGTCAGTGAGGTGGGACACACACACACAACCACACACACACACTCACACACGCTCGTGTTAGTGTCCATAGTGTGGTTGTGCCAGACCACTACTTCCTGTGGTCCAATGAAAACACTGTTCCTAATCTGATGCTGTCGACTGCCGTGGAAATGAACAGGGGGTTCAAGGCAGTCCCAGGCCCTGTAAGGACACACTGTGCTTCATACACTGAAGCCAGTGTGTGTGTCTCTGTGTCAGTGTGAGTGTGTATTTTTTGTGAGACAGGCTCTACTCAGGGCTCCTGCGTATGTGTGTGATTTCATGCTCGAAGGCAGACTCAGTGAGCCCAGGCACCTTCGCTGTACAAATAGCACCACAAGTTTTAAATAGCTTTGTGGTGTCACTTTGAAACCTGCTTCACCACCTACTAAGGGACCTAGAGACTCTTTTTCTCTATTTTTCTTCCTCTTATTCTTTCTCTCTCTCTCTCTCTCTCTCTCTCTCTCTCGCTCTGACCTCCCAGCACTTCAAGGAGTCACGCATTGAGACGTCCATCGTAGTAAGCGTTGGGGCGGATCAATCAAAGATGTCTGACGATGCCATGATTTCCAGCCCTTGTTCCCTTAACCACACAAGGAGGAGATGAAGAAAGCAATCCTGGCTCATGCAGATTGGGTGTCAGTCAAACGCTGCGTCCATGCACACACACAAACACATTAACGAGCTGTTCACATCACCATAATCACAGTGGCTAGTGACAAGAGGCAAAATAACGCCCTGGCCTACTTTTTGACAGTCCAGGAAATCAGTCGAGAGATTCCAGGGTGGGCAAGGTAGTGATTTGCAGAGGTGAAACGGTTATGACACACAGACAGAAGGCCAATTTCTAGCCCATCAAGTCAGTTTTTAATTTTCGTCCCTCGTCTGGAGGCTGGCGAGGCCGGGCAGCACGTCTACAATGCTCTGTAGGCCTGTAATTGAGGTTAACATCTCGATTGATTGAGGAATGTTGCATAATGGCACCTTTTGCTATAAGGGTTTCTGCTGCATTTGCCCTGCAGTCTGTTTGCGTGAGATGTGGGAGTGCAATTTATAGATGTACAACCAAAATTACAATAGCACTTACATCTGACCTGACAGTGTTTTAGATTTCTCATACAGTATGGTCCAAATGTCAATAAGCACTACTATTTTTTCCAATATTTTTCATTATATCATTTCCCCTTGCTTTAGGAGGCATTATCTCATGTTTGGAAATTCATCATTTCTTCAGATGTTCACTGTAAAACAAGCTACTTCCAGTTAATATACAGTACATTATAGCAGCTTTATATAGTAATGTCTTTACCGTCTCTTGCCAGGTAACTGAGAAACCACAAAACCCTCCATTCTGACCTCCTTTATTGGTGAAATAATTAATCTTGAATATCCCTTTATCATTGTAAAATAATGATTACAACACAAACAATACCATAGTAGAATGAGATCTTTAATATGAACCTTGCACCCAGAGCTACTATCATTTCTGGAAAGTATTAGGACAAGAAGTGAACAGTTTGATAGGCCAAAACAAACAAACAAACAAACAAACAAATATTTCAGATGGGTCAAATTATTAGACTGCATTAAGCAAAGAAAACAACTAAGATTTGTAATTACTCGCACTGGGTGAAGAACCCTTCCACACCTTATAAAAACCTCTAAAAGACTGAGCTTGAACCATCAACTTTGTAGCTGTCAAAATTGTTGTTGAAAAAAACTTATAGTAGAAATCACTTAAAAACTTGGTGAAGATTGATGGTAAAACATCAACAGTAAAAATGATAGCCATGTTTAATAGTGAAAGTAAGACCATTTCTATACGCATAAAATGTGATGAGAACTCCAAGGACTAAGACTTAACATCTGTATGACAATAAGAAAACCACTTGTTATTGAGGCTAATCAGACAAAAAAAAGCTTTAATTTGCTAGGAAGCATAAAGAGTACTTTAGACTTTATAACGGTGGAAAAAGTTTATGTGGTCGGTGAGTCCAGATTAGCCCTATTCCAGAGCGATGGATACATCTGGGTCAGAAGCGATGCACCCATCATGAATAGTGGCCACAGTACAAGCCTGTGGAGGCAGTGTTATGATCTAGGGTTGCTTTAGATGGTCAAGTCTAGGCTCAGCAATGTTATGTTGCAATATGTTGAAACGTTTATCGTAACAGAATTAACTTGCATTACTGTTTATTGCATAAAAACATTCCTACACTGATATAGTAAAAAAAAAAATTTTAATTGAATTTTATTTTAATCTGAGACCGAAGAAAAGCCGATACAGTTGTTTATGCCATAGCAATCTAGATGCACTTTTTACAGCTCCAATTACTGTGCTAGTTCTACCTGTACGGGCCCTCTAGCTTCTTGTCTTTACTCTGAGGCCAAGTTCCCACTGCATTACAGCAAAAGGTTAATGTGAGTGAAACTACAGTACATGTATACACACACATAGAGCACATTTAAGGGTCTAATGCGCAGTTAACATTTTGATTGATATGTGCAACATACAGCTTTAATATAAGAAAATCTTAAACATTTGGTGCGGAACTTGCAATTTATTTTGGGCTTTCTGAAATCAACACATGGTTAAAATTATACATACAGCTAACACACCTACAGTAGCATTTGGTTGAATGTCCCTTTCAACAAGCTTCTGGCAAAATTCCGGTTGGATATTTGACCATGTTTCTTGGCAGAAGTGTTAGTGTTCCATTAAATTAGTTTCATGGCACAGACCCAATTTTTAAGACAGTCCACATTTTTTGACAAGGTTGATGAGGTCGAGGATCCAAAAGCTTAAAGATAGCTTGCTTTGTCCATTCCATAACCAACCTTGGTTTGTGTTTGGGGTCATTGTCTTGTTGAAACACTCAGTTCTGTCAAAGGTTCAATTAACTGATGATTTAAAGTTATGCTAAAGAATTATGTGGTCATCCTCTTTTTTTCATTATTCTGTCGTGCAATCGTGCAATGTACCAGCAAAACAGCAAGATTGTCAGCAAAACAATTCCAGATCATGATGCTACCACTTCATGCTTAACTGTTAGTGGAGTTCTAGTGATTGAATCCCTTACCTTTAGGCATTTTGCAGACGCTCTTATCCAGAGCAACTTACATTTTTATCTCATTATACTGTACATCTGAGCAGTTGAGGGTTAAGGGCCTTGCTCAAGGGCCCAACAGTGGCAACTTGGTGGTTGTGGGGTTTGAACCTGGGATCTTCCGAACCATAGTCCAATGCTTATCCATTGAGCTACCCCTGGCCCCCAATTTTAATTCTTCAATTAAAAAAAAAACATGGATGCATACCTGAGGCTCCCAAACCTGCATCTGAACAAACCACAAGACTTCTGGAACAATGTCCTATGGACAGATTAGAAAGTAAAGCTGTTTGGCGTTAATGCCCAGTGCCATGTTTGGTGAAAACCAAACAGCATTTCCGCAGAAACACTTCATCTTCACTGTTAAGAACGGTGAATTAAGAAATAATCAAAATTTTGGAATGGTCCAGACCTCGACCCAACTTAAATGCTGTAGCAGGACCTTAAGAGAGCTGTGCAGGAGCAAATGCCCAAACAGCTCAATTAACTGAAGCAATGTTGTAAAGAAGAACAGATGAAAATTCTTCAACAACAATGAAGAGAGAGACTGATAAAGTCATACAGGAAACAGTTACTTCAAGCTGTTGCTGCAAAATGTGGGTTTACAAGTTTCTGTGGGGTACTTAATATTTTTTTTTTATCTTTTTCGCTTCATTTTCTTTAATTAAATAATGGCATGGTGAAACCTTCTATATGTTGTTATACGTCTGAGGTTGTATTTGCCTATTACTGAGATCTGCGATGATCAGATGTTTTTTTTTTTACTCAAAAAACTAAACATGATTGTATTTTTGTTGATGTCTTCTTCAGTTTTATTTTTACTCTAGAGTAAGATTTATCAAGTGAATCTTGTTTACATGCTCTCATAGCTATTTGCATGACTCATAGGGAAAGTTACATCGGTACATAGTTTAGGGTTAGGTGTGGTGTTGATATTCATAACATCATTTTTAGCAATTATATGAAATCCAATCGTATATCTTTTGTTAGTTTAAATGTTTCAAGTTCATTTATCATTTGGATCTTAAATTAAGAAAATACATGGGGGGAAAATAAGAATTAATTTATTAGTTAATTACTAGCTAGAGATCTCTTCCACATTACCCACGGCTAGTGATCGAAAGTTTCTAAACCGACTCGAAGACAGTGGTTGGGGGACGCTAACCGTCGTGGTTGGGCAGTCTTCACCGAGCTCTTCAGAGAGCCTGCCAAACCAAATAATCCAGGCGAGTAAAATTAACTGAACGCTGATGTGCCAGACCTCAGCTTCTGCGCTGGAACGCAAGAAACTCTCCTGGGGAACATGATAGCCTGCAATGCCTTCTACCAGTCCCACCCATTGCACACACGGCCCCCATGACCTGTCTGTATGTGGAACTCCTGCTCCACTCTCATCATTGCGAAAGCCTCGTCCTGACTGTTGGGAGACAAAGAAAAGAGTCGTTCCAAGAAAAAGATCTCCAAGCCTTTTATTTTTACAGGACCTGCACAGAATGGGCCTGCAGTAGTTGATACTTATTTTTATAATTTCGTGGCTTCGCGAGGCCCGAGCCTACGCTCGTATCTCATGTTTACGCAGCAGGGAGGCGAGGATGATGGACGAGCACAGAAAGTGTTGGGGTTTGAATCGAGCCTGTGGTAGCGCCGACACATCTCACCACACTTTTGGTTGGCTGCGATGGACACCTATGGGTTTACACAGCATGCTGCATATTTGAGCGTGGTTTGCGTCCAGGAATACAAAATGGTCACTAATGTATAATCTTTCTCCTGTGGGCTGGCAGACTAAAAGCTATCGTGTTGCTAAATCTCAGCTGTTTTAATCCTGCTATAAATTTGAGTTGTATAGTTTATATACCAAAAATTGTGTATAGGTAGATATAAGGAATGATATTTCCTATATCATTTTTATATATAAGGAATATATATATATTCTGTATATATATTTATATAATGTTATTAATTAATCTTCTGAGTAAATTAAATCAGTTCACTATGAAATTAGATAAAGTTAATTTAAAAAAGTGCCATTATTTTTATATGTCTTCCAACATTTGAGGAGGAAAAAAAAGAAAAATGATGGAAAGTAGCTGAGTGGTCTTTACCACTTAATAACATATTAACACTCAGCTGTGGCTTCAAAATCTTTATCTCTTGACATTAAATATGGTTGATTGTCTAAAAATGCGTTCACCGAGCCAAGGTTCCTGCGTCCTTCCCTGCCCACTTGTCTCCACAGGTATTTTAAGAGGAATGTCCCAATGCGGGAACTGGAGAGGAAAAAAAAAAAAAAAAAACATTTTAAATTGTATGGATTTTCAACCCTGACCAAATAAGTCTCTTGAATCTTTTTTTTTTTTTTTTTTTTTTCCAGCGGGTTAAAATCTTCTCAGCTGACATATAATTTCTTCTGTGGTCCTTTTGAAAACCGTTTGGCGGCTTGGCTGACATTTGACAAACCTGTGTGGAGTTGACGCCGCTGGTCTGTGGTCTACCTTATTTGAAGCCAGCCTGCTCACGCTGCGCATAAAAAAGAAGATGGGTTTGGCATTGTGTCGGGAGAAACATCGCCACGTGAACACCGAGGCTCCTGGAGGGAACGAGATACGACTGTACTTACTTCAATTTACTTTTTCCCATGTCGTGGAGAATGGTAATGCCCGAGACTTGACGTGCCGCATAGGGAGGAGTTTCGTAAATTTAAGAAATGCTGCTATGCGTTGTGCTTTGTACCTCAGGTTTTCAGATCCATAGAACAGGGAAAATGTAATATGATTCCACTTTCATATAGTGTACTGTTTGTGATCAGTAGTCACATACTGGTCACTCTTTAGAGGTCCGGGGCTTCACTCCAGTGCATCTCAAACGTATGCCAGAGAAGGTCTCTCAGATACATCCGGTAATTAAAAGAAATAAAACACACACATGCATGCGAAGAAAAAAAAAAAAAGAGCAACTTGCTTACTCTGACTTAATTTGCGCACACCAACAAAAATGGAAAACAGACATTCAGTGGGCCCTCCGACTCCTGTGCACATTAGAGTCAGTCAAGTGTGGCAAATCTAATTGGAATATATGAATGTTCCCTTTGTGTGTTGCTCCTAGCCCACTTGGCAATGAGCAGGAATCAGCTTGATACTGAATTTCCCTGGTTACAGTTTGAAGGGTAAAACCTGATGAAAAGCATTTTGTGTGTGTGTGTGTGTGTGTGTGTGTGTGTGTGGTGCATATGTTGGTGTTTTCTGCTGTGTTGGCTTCCAAATTAATTGTAGCTGAGAGATTAAACAAACAACAGAGCTAATATCGGAATACGGACTTGCATTCACGTACAGTGCTTCCTGTCGATTCGATAAACTCTGCATCGTATCACGAGTCTACATTATATTTCAACTGATTCCTGAACCCAGGATCTGATGATAAACTGAATTACCCAAACCCCAAAGTACAGGGAGGCTCACTTTTTCTCATGCTGCTTATTTTCCAACATATTAAAAATAAATTTTGAAGTATTTTGGAGATGGCATGTTTTTTTTTTTTTTTAAGCATTAATAAAACAAATCTCTATTACATTACTCTATTACTTTAGGATGGCAGCAGGACAAAAAAAAAAAAAAAAAGGAAAAGCACAGATATTTTGATCTTTTTTTTTTCCAATCTGAAATGACTCCATTACGGTTGTGCAGGAAGGAAAACCTATACGGATGAGGGTTACATGAAGCGCTTCTGGCTCGAAATTGCTGCTTCTGAGGCATGGCAGCATGAGCAGGTTGACTTGAAAAGTGCTGCATTCCCAGAGTATACATGGCTGGAGCCCTCTCAGTAGCTCCACTAAGAAAAATACAAGAGCTCGCCTTTAAGGTGACATTCGTAATTTACGAGTATTTTTGTCTATAAAGTGTATTGCTTGGCTCTTGTTTCCTCCGGGCAAGAACAATACGTCAGGTCTGCTTGGGACAGTTGGAAATAGTGGAGACACACACACACACACACACACACTTTCCTCATTTTACAGTTTACATTTCTCCTTGTAAGGACCATCTCATTAGTGCGCCTTATCATCTTTTACATTTTAAATCTCAGCTTTTCTAATCTTGAATCCTGCTATAAATGTGAGTTGTGTAGTTTATATACCAAAAATGATCTATAGACAGATAGAGTGAAAAAAATAAACCCTTGTATTAATGAACCTTCTGAGTAAATCAAATCAGTGCACTGGGAAATTAGATAAGGTCGATTTCAAAATATGCCATTGTTTTTGTATGTCTTCCCATGTTTGAGGAAGAAAAAAAATAAGAAAGTATGGAAAGAAGCTGTGTGGTCTGAGTGGACCATCTCGTTAGTGCATCTTTTACATTTTTAAACATTCTTCCACATTAATAATAATAATAATAATAATAATAATAATAATAATAATAATAATATAAAAGTTTTTTTTTACTAAGACCTTATGATTGTAAATCTAATTCATATGAAATATATAAACAGTTAAAACTTGTTAATCAGGGTAGCAGTCGTTCCGTACTGTAGCTGTTCTTAATGTCCAGGCAATGCAACGAAAGCCCTCTTGCTTTTTTAAACTCTTCTCTATTTTCTGTGAGATCGGGCTGGCCTTTTAATGAGAGCTATGTCAAAACTATCCCGTGTGTTAGCTGTTATTACGGAAACTTGCATCATGACTCAAAGGAATTTCATTAAACCTACAATCATGTACAATTATATACAGGAGTAAATGGGAGTGTGGGGAACAAACAGCGCTCTAATCACCTTCTACAGTAGGTGATGGTGGTGCCACGTTACCGCGGCGTTTCTGTGAACAACAATAATGTGACCCTTGCCTTCCTTGTGTTTTTTTCCCCTCCTCCGTGTCTGTTAACAAGCCGATGACTGATTAGTCTTACGGTGTAAAGGTAATGGCGAGAAGGTAGGCTCTTCATCATATTTAACAACATGATGACCAGAAATTACAAAAGTGCACCATGACCCGAGAATTGCAGGCCAGTTGACTTAATGAAACGGTAATGACATGCAATCACTTTTAGACGTTTCACTGCCTTTAGGTCTACTTCAGCAGACTCCCTTGATAATTCTTTGATAATGAGGCTGCAGCACTATTAAGAGTTAATCAGGGCTACAGGAAGAAACTGGCTGGGAAAAATATAAAGCAGCAACGAGGAGTCAACGGGAAAACTAACAGACCAGTAATGGGCATTTGTAAGCACAAAATAAATCGTTGATGTGATATGATGTGAGTTTAGCCGAAAGAGAATGTTAATGGCGTGAGTCTTTGTCTGGTGCTCGGCGAGAAACTTCGTCTTTGCTGGCCCTTCCTGCCTGGAGGAAAAGGAAGAGAAAACATTCTTCTGTGCAGCTCATAAAAGTGGTGATTAATGTAGAAAGCAAATAAACAGAAATTTGACATCCTTATGAAAGAGGAGGCCTCGCTGCAAAATGGAGGGGAAGAGGAACAATGTAGCATGCGGAGCCATTTCGCCGCTGCCAAGCAAAGTTTTGACGTGCCATGTTGGGCCGCAGATGCCATGGCAACATGTTCTGATGGTGAGTTTATTTCTCTGAGCTCTGGTGGAATATTAATCACTGAAGAGCAGGTTTGCCAAGAAGCATCTGAAAGGGGCAAAAGTCCCCAACCCCCACAAACAGAAACCCAGGTGGCCATCAGTACCTAACGGACCACATGCGTTTTCATCAAATCCTTTTAAACAGCTTGTATTAGGCTAACACCATTTATCAGCAGCTGCTAATGCAGAGAATCGCTGTATCTGTGCAACTTTGATAGAGAAATTAGCTAATGCAGGAAAGCAACAGTCTTTTATCCCTGAAAGAAATCTCATTATAGACAAGAATTCAGCAGTTAACAGTTCTGAAAAGGGTTTTAGCTTCTCAAAAGGGCTCTTCATGGACCTGTCTCACTACGAGTAATTCTTCATTAAAAAAATGACTGTTATGTCAAAGTTATAGTTTCTAGATTTCCCTTTTCCTTAAGAGTGTATGCATCTGAAGTGATGACGGCTTTCACTACTAAAATAACATTATCTACTTAGAATTAATATCTTAGACAAACTTAAATAACACTTTTATCATTTGAATAATTATAGTAATTACACCATATGATGAAAAGAATATGGACTCCTGACCGTCACACCCATGTGTTCCTTCACCAACCTGTTTCCATCAAGTTTAAAGCGCACAATTGTACAGAATATCTTTGAAAGCTTTTAGTCTACTGGAACTAAGACTCCCAAACCGGTTCCAGCATGACACTGCACAAAGCAACATGCATGATGACATGATGAGAAGAAATCAAGTCTCCGGTACTCAAGCCCACAACCGCACTGAACACCTTCAGGATGACTGGAACACTCACTGTGTGCATAGAACCTCGATATATATTTAATTTGTGTCTTGAGAGATGACAAGAGATGACTTGAGAGTGTCTGGTTGAGCCTTGGTAGTATTCATTACTTTAGATTTGGCTTATTTTTGGATTTGTAGGCAAGCATCGGATTGGATGAGAGCAGCTACAGGAAGCCAGTAGATGGATCACAGCAACGAGTACAGAAGCATCCAAATGGTCTTCTTTGGATATAAACGTGATAATGTTGTACCGAAGGAACCTGTATGAGTCAGGCGTGAAAATGAGTGGTCCTCAAAACATTGTTGTCCAGAACTATGCCAGTGTTGCATGCATTGTCAGGTGGTGTGACCTGGGATTACTTCAAGGAGATCACAAATTCTTGACTTGGATTATTGAGCACACTGAGTTCAGGCTTGGTGGAATTACTGAATAGAGAATCAGAATCAGAAACCTTGAGGCTTTTTTTTTCTCATGTAGAAGAACATCATTCCATACACATGATCAGTTTAGACACTTGATTTTTTTAAGGCAGGACGGAAGGTTAATGGATAAATTGCCCGACATTAAACGAGAAGGAATACTGTTGTTCTGGATATCGGCACAGCTGTGAGTTCAGAGGGCACAAAGGTTTCAGAAATAATTTGGAACGACTTAGACTTTTTTTTTGAATATGCGTTTTGGCGGGCGGTACTACGGACCTTAACGACTAACTTTCACCATGCTGGCGACCAACAATTAGTGTAATAAATGGTTATTAGAATACCTGTGATGTGGAGTAATAAGCATAGTTAAACATCCCAGTGCTGTTACTGTACGTTATCACCACTCTTGGCGTGCCTCTCGTCCAATCAGATTGCTCGGTCGGAACTAACTGTTGTATAATTGGGTATATGAACGTGTGTGCTTGTGCCCTGCGCTGAGCGATCTCACCTTGTGCCCTTGCTCTAAGTTTTCTGAGATAGGCTTCAGGCCCCCTCGGTGATCCTACACAGGATAGGATGATTGATGGATGGATCGATACACGAATGAATGTTGGATGATTTTTGCGAATAAAACAGTCAATAAACAAACTGCCCTGGTCAGTCGTATATTAATGCAACATCTCTATCCATTTCCATCATGACTTCTTTTACAGCTTACTCACACCTCCATGAATTCACAGCCACTTAATGAACTGCAAACTCGAACATGCGAACTGAGAAACATGACTTGTCGCAAACTATAAAAACCTATCCCAAAGACAATCACCAGAATCCTAATTCAACACAGCTGTACATTATTAGCCACTCCCTAGCCAACTAAATCTAGTATTGCTCTAGTGATGTTCTTATTGCTCTTTATTCCCTTTTCTGTGTTTAACTTTGTTTATAGTAGATTGTGGCAAAGCTCCTACCTGCCATTAAAAAAGTAAGTAGGAAAGAGTTTAATCTTCTAAAGCAGTTCAGTGGGGAAACATCATTCCTTGGCAGAGCAATATGTCAGCATGTTTTGCCATAACTTTCAAAATGACAAATAATAATGGAACGTGTACAAAACACAATGACGAGTGAATGTTTTGTTACTGTTATAATAATTCTTTTAAGTGAACTATTCAAGTGAGATTAAATAAGTTGTCAAGTCAAATACTACTTAAGGAATTATTTTACAAATTGCTTTTTCTACATTTGACAATTGACAGAGCTAGTCCAAGATGCTCATTTATATATGAGGATTGCATTTTTAAACAATTATGTTAACTAACCACTTGAACTAGGCCAAAGATAATGTTCCTGTAGCTATCCAGCCAAATTCTGTTGGAGGTTCAGTGGCTTGTCGAGTTCAGTAGTTATTTGTATAAATTTTTTTATGCTAATTTGTGTATCTTGTGTATTACTTATAGACTGTAGTGGCACTTAATTTAATTATTAATGAAATTATAAGTGCCATCTTAAGCTTAATACAGTGGTACCTTGGCATTCAAATTGAATCTGTTCTGGAGGCGCATTCTTAAGGCAAAATTTCATATAGCAAAACGAATTTTCTCATAGGAAATAACATAAATGCAGATAATCTGTTCCAACTACCCAAAAATATTTCTTAGTATTACTAATTCCCAACACTATAATAATTTTTTATATATTATAATAAAACACAATAAAAGCATTAAGAAAAGACATGTAAATTAAGTAAAATATGAAATAAATAGACATTAAACCTCCCTCAACCTTAATTTATG
Organism: Heterobranchus longifilis; assembly: GCA_028570985.1. Taxonomy (NCBI): domain Eukaryota; kingdom Metazoa; phylum Chordata; class Actinopteri; order Siluriformes; family Clariidae; genus Heterobranchus; species Heterobranchus longifilis. Next base: position 7,535,312 of record JAOVVB010000049.1, read on the forward strand.
ATTCCTCTTGGCAACGTCTGCTATAAAAATCGTAAACATTTGCAAAAAAAAAAAAAAAAAAAAGGAAACTCGCTTTGCTTGGCTTTCCACGGACACAAACAAGTTTTAAACGGCTCCCAGATATACGCAAAACTTAGCCACCGCTTGATCCGTTCACTCATATGCCGAAAATGCTTCATATGCCGAGGCAAATTTCTTTCAAAATTTTAGTTTTTAAGGCGAAAATTCCTAAGGTGGGTCATTTGTATGGCAAGTTATCACTGTATATAAAACTTGAATGTTATAACCCATTTGAATAGTTAGTTTAATCCAGTTAGCTAGCTAATGGCAATCTGGTACATGTTTCTACACTACGAAGCTTGAGCTGTGACGTGCAGATTTCTCCATATGTTTTGGCTCACACTTCTTTCTTTCCTTTTTTTTCTAAACCATTTTAAAAGGGACCGGAGATGTTCATCTGTCTCCCCTGTCGCAGGCATTGATGCTGCTGAGTAAGCATTTGTAAGCTGAAAAATTGACTTTTGGCCGAAAACTTGCTTGGAGCCCCAAAGTTATGGAATAACCTTCCAAATAGTGTTCAGGACTCAGACACAGTCTCAGTGTTTAAGTCTAGGCTAAAAACCTATTTATTTAGCCAAGCATTTTTATAAATAGATT
>JAOVVB010000049.1:7564007-7578228 GCA_028570985.1 Heterobranchus longifilis
CCACCCCCCCGCCTTCAAAGGCTTGTTGTGTTTTTAGTGGATCCTGAGAACATGGTGACCAGAAAAGAATGACAGATGACAGATGTGTGAGAAATCCTGACACAAATAGAGAAAAGTAAGATGGTGATAAGCATAGCTTGTGAAAGGGACGTGCACAAGTCCAGTAATTCAGTAACACAATAAATAAATCCGGTATCTAAAGCAGATGCTGATAATTTTATCTGATCTGTGAGATCTGATGTTGGCCCAGGACTGACTTGACGTCAACCATACTGGATGCCAACCTTGAGTCAATGTCATTTTTGTCTTTTGGGTCAACATTGGCACAATTGAAAAGAAATGTTCCCCTTTGCCACCAATGGCTCTATGTTGGCCCAGGTTTGGCTTGATGTTGCATAGAGATGGCCAACTTTGCCACCCAGAATAGACATACGGCCAACGTCACTATGCAGCCTGGGGTGTATCAAATTGGGGATAGATTCTGACTCTTGCCTTCTTTTACACCAATCCAAGTTCTAACTGCTTGTAATGTTTTTTTTGACTGAACTGCAAATTAAACTAAAAAATAGTAAATGTTTTCTTTTTTTATCTTAATAAACTGCTTGATCCAAATGTGAATAATATTTAATTATCCAATTCGTATTGAGTTTATTTAGGTAATTATTTATTTATTCATCTTCTATCCTATACAGGGTCACAGGAAGCCTGGAGCCTATCCTAGGAAACCTTGGGCACAAGATGGGGTATACCCTGGAAAGGGTGCCAATCCATCACAGGGCACACACCACACACTTATACACTCTGCGGGCAATTTGGGAACACCAATTAGGCTAAACTGCCTGTCTCATCAAGCATGGGGAGAACATGCAAACACCACACATACAGAACCAAGGCGGGAACCATCGACCCTGGAGGTTCGAGGCAACAGTGCTAAACTCTATGCCACCGTTCCACCCTAGGTAATTATCAATTAATAAAATTAAATTAAGCTACAAAAATTAAAGCCAATACAAAATAATAGGGCCATCCGTACTTTCTTCCCTCAAAAGGAAAGAAGCTAATTATGCAGAGGGCAAATTTTTGGCCCACCCACTCAAGCCTGCAAGTGAAAACATGCAACTTGTCCAGCTTAGGAAAATAAACCAATGTAAGATACTCTTCACGGAGTTCTCTTCACGTAGAGTGTCCAGTCCTTTACTTCTTCTGTACATTATCTTTACTACAAATGTATTTGTTTTGCTTTTTCTGGACATTCTGGTTTGTTACATGGAAGACTGATAGCTGGTGCACACGGTGTGGTTATCTTATTGTAATCTACAAATACGAGGAGTGTTCAAGTCAAACTGGGAATTGTGGCGAAGTTTCTCATGAATGAAGGCGTAAAACCGATTGACATTTACAGAAGACTTCTACAGAAGAAAAATGTGAATTTTTAATCACGGTGGCAAGGTGACTCAGAACCCACTGCAATCATTTCTGTGAACATTCAGTGTGGAACGCCTGATTCTTGAAAACTGACAGATAGATTGTCGCAAAGTTGCAGAAGTGCACACACAGTCAGTGCACACACAGCGCCACCACTTGCACATTGCAGGAACTCAGCTGGGAGTTATTGCCACATCCCCAAACAGTCCAAGCCATTTTCACATGTTTAAATGGGTTCCTGGGAGGCCAGCGTTTTTAACATGAAGCAGGCGATCCAATCATTGCTACAGCATACTGAGGAACCTTTTTACCTTTATGGTATCCAAGCACTAGTGAAACGCTGGGATAAGTGAATTAGTGTAATAGGGGATTTTAGAGAGAAATAAAAGTTGGTTTTATTTTAGTAATTGTACTTTGTTATTCTGCACAATACAAACATCCCGGTTTGACTTGAACCGCCCTTACAGTTATATTGACCCACTTATAGCTTGATCATTGTGCTGATATTTTTACGTTGCGATTTGGACTTGAATGTGTATTTTTCATATTGAGCATGCCGGTCAGGGTTTTTCTTGTGTGTGCTGTGTGTGAGATGCGGATCAGCGTTTAACAGCTCGCTTCTTCAGAACTTGCGCTGTGCAGTTCAGTGCAATTATTTACTCAGAGAAGTTCCTGTTTTGAGCAAACCACACCTGGGAACACACAACCTGCTGTCACCCACTTTTACATGCGGTCACCTATGGGGCAACGTCCTGTTGAGTTAAGAGCTCCTGCAGAGCGTTGTCTTGTTTTAAAACAACAAGCTTTCAAGTGACACTGTAGGTAGACAAGCACACATCTTGGACAATATGTATTTAGCTGTGCACGCTCACTCGAGCTGGTGTCGAAGTTGCAAAATTAAAAGAAACGCAAAGAGCTGATCACTCTGTGAACACTTACCTTTCATAAAGCCTACTTTATTAGTGTTAATACGAGCGTTTATGCCGATCCAAAAAAAAATAAAATTCAAAGTACGCTAAATACAATCACCAAATTTATCATGAAATGAAGGAGTTGGTAATTTCTGTACACTTTATATTCATCTTGAAACATTTCACAGTTTTAGTGTCTTTTCATCAAGGATGAGAAATATATTGATCATGTGCCTTTACTGCCAATATCCTTTATTAATGACCGCATCATTATTGTATCCTTCCAAGTATTGAGAACGCTTTCAGTCATCTTCATCTTCAGCCATCTTCTTCCACTATACTGCATGCACATACTGTATATGCAACATGACATCATCATCATATGGATGATGACTGAATTCCCAAAGTTTGCTTTTCTTGTAGGATGATTTCGTGAACGATTGCAAATATGTTTTATTGCAAATTATGCTTTGTGTATTTCATCGTATCTTTATGTTTCACAGTTCACATCCCACCTCCCAAAATCATACAGGTAGATTGCTAAGCTATACTTTGCATTGCACCTAACTATATTCAGGTCGTCAGCTGACTTCATTTTAGTGCCACATAACATTGCTGAGCCTAGACCTGGCCGACTGAAACAGCCCCAGATTGTAACACTGCCTCCAGGGCCAATCTTTATGCTCACTTTTTTTTTCTGCTTAGTCTGACTAACAAGTAGTTTTTTTATGCACACACAGCTGTTTAGTCCCAATCCTTTGAATTCTTAGCACATTGTGTGTATGAAAATGCTTTTATTTTCACTTTGAAACATAGCTATTTGTTTTTACTGTTGATTTTTTTTTTGTTTACCATGCAATTTCACCACATGTGTAAGTGATCGCCATTCATGATTTTATTATTTTTTTCGACCACATTTCTTCCACAAAGTTTACTGTTCAGCACTAATTGTGGTTTTGATAATGTGTTGGGTTCTTAACCAAGTTCCAGTAACTTCAAATACCCTTAGTTGTATTCCTTGCTTGATGCAGCCCAATAATTTGACCCTTCTGAAATGGCCACTATTTTTTGCCCAGGCAGTGTAAAATAACAACTTAAAACCTCAAAACATTTCAAGCTGGGGATTTTTAAGTACTTTTTTTGGGTTGGGGACGAATGACCGGTCTTCATAGAGGCCTAGTTTCTATAGACAGGAAGGAACAAGCGAACAGTACAGACCGCCAACATCTGACCAATCAGGCTAGTTAAGCATATCTATATGTTCCTCTTAATTCATAAACCTCCTCCTCTTGCCCAAACATTTACATTTGTGCATGCACACTTGTAGGAACGAGGAAAAAAGGTTTATGTACAAAGGATCTTTAGTAGTTTGACTCTCTGAAGAGCATCTTACTTGTTTGATGTACAGGCAAAACCTACCGCAAAGTTTTCTTATTCAAAAGCAGATTAACAATAAGTACATCATAATCAGAAGAAAAAAAAGTGTTTTTTCAGCAGTGTATTACAGTATGTATTGTGTGCATGCATCATCTTGGGTTATTTTGCATCAAAGGGCAAATAAGTTTAGATAGTGATTTCCTGTCTAGCGGGCTACTTTTGACTCATAGCATTGATATATTGATAAATATCAACTTAAGTAAAACATTGCATGCTAGTCATGATGCGATACCATCTTTTGCCAATGAATTATTTCTTTGTATTGTGTGTGTGGAAAATCATCGTATTTTTAAAAATTATGTATTTTTTCTGCACATAAGTCAGCCGCATTATTAAAACCTGGTGTACAATCAGAAGAGGAATTAGTAGTGCACTGACAGGAAACCTCGGACGCCCACTTTGTTGTGTGTTTATTTCCTATGACCCCGATCTCATTGCTAAATTACAACAGAGTTAAAACAGTGTTAGTCATAGGGTAAGAGGTTTGCAGAGCAGACCGTCCATTTCATTTCCTGTTATGCTAAATCAAGTAAATGCCGTGCTGACTCTTTTTTCTCTCTGTGGGTGTCTTCAAAAAAAACCAAAACAAAGATATAAAGGTTTTCCTGGACACCCAAGAAACACCTATGAATCTAGGAATTTGTGAAGTCTACTTCCGCCTTCATCGCTTTCATCTCAGTGAAAGAAAACAGTAACTATTTCCCCTTCTTAGACCTCTTGGCTACCACTCACATGGGCTCCCGGCCCACTGCAGACTTTCCATATAGAAAGGATTGCCCTGGCATGAAGTCAAAGCCCCTCTGTGAGTGGCAAGTTTTCACAGTCGTAATTGTTGCCTAAAATGTGCCCTCTTCATGTGAAGGGAAATAGCTAGGCCATTACTGTCAGGGGTTGCGTTTGATGTGATTGGTTACTGTAGATCTGGGACCAGTTTGACATTCCTTTTCTGCTTGTTTCAAAAGGAAATCAAATAGACGAAAGGAGTTGCCTTGTAATGGGTGAATGACATTGTGGTTTACCTTTCTCCTAATGCCAAGTTTACTCGCTGTGCTTGAAACGGTGTTTTCCAGAGGCGCTGGTTTACCTTCCAGCTCATGACAAGAATGGATCACGTCAACAAAATTATGATCACTGCTCCGGCAAACCACAAAGTGATTCCCATCATTGTCATTTGATGTGACAGCAGTGACAGCAGTTCATGGGATTTCGGCTTTATCCATCGATACGATAGCTAACCGTGTGTCTTTCTTGACCATAGTGAATGCTGCCAAGATAACAGCTACCTCTCGGAAAACATCAGCACTCAACTTCTCATTTCTCTCTCATCTCAGTCCTTTCTATCTTTAAAACCCAACTATAAATATGATCCCAAAATTATTACCCCACTCACAGTGCCTGACTCCATTAACCACCAGTGGCGATGGCGTCTCTTACGAGGAAGAAGAATAACAAAAGGATCGTTTCCCACTATCACACATCGGACACTAAATCCAGCGTGCCAAAGAGGCTCACGCCCAATCTAAACACATTTGGTCATAACTCAGAAGCCTCTACCTTTTTCCACAGATACAATGTGGAGCGAAAGCTAGATTTCAAAATGCTTGCTCGGTCAACAGACAAGCTTGGGCTGTTAAGAAAGCCTGGACCATGAGCACATGAGACATGGAGGAATGAGACAGATGTAGCCGGCTTTGATCCCCTCACCAATCCTGCTGGACTTTTTTCCTCCTTGGTGCCAACAAAAACCCTGATTTGACAAACTTGTCACCCCACCACCCTCCTTTCACCCAGTCTCCATGTCATATGCCATCTCTCTGGAAGCAAAGCTTCCTTTTTTACTTCTCCTTTTGGACAAATTAAAGTACTAAGAATAGTGTCTCCATAGAAATCTGAGGAAACAAAAACATTGTGACTCTGTGACGAGAAAATAGATTCAGTTACTCCCACGAGTCGAACAAAAGAAGAAATCAAGATCAGCACTCCTATTAAACACCGAACGCAGTCACGACTCCCCTCGTCCCCACCATTCATTATTGTTTATGACTTATGGTTAACTTCACACTCTGAACTGATGAACTGAATGCTTTCAGCGGCAAAGCTACTTCCTTCTTTTTCACTGCCGAGAAAAACCTTGGGAACGCTGACACTGCCGTTTCCATGGCAGTCAGTGAAAGGTGAGTTTGAGGGAAAAGCAAAGAAAATGGACAGAGTTTGAAGAACTGCAATGACTCCATGTCAATCTGTCTATCTGTTTATTAGGATCCCATCAGGGGTGTGAATTTACACCTGGCATCACATGGCAAAGCCTTTACTTTCCAGCATGTGGCACTTACTGTACACAGAAAGGACGCAAGGCTTGGAGGTATAAAGAGAGGCCTCTATAGGAAGCCATCCAAGAATAACACAGCACTGAGAACATGACCCTGATAGTATGGTTTATTCCAACTCTCATTCCTGGATAAACAATATGTGTGAAGAAAGGCGTTTAAAAGGATTTCAGTTAAATCATGGCATGTGATTAAAAGGATGCTGTAGAAATTGGCCTTCTTGTGTGACACGGACTCTAGGTGTGTTTTCAACAACTATGGCATAAACTTAAGATAAAAATCAATACGATCTTCATCCTATACGACTGTTTGAATTCATTTTAAACACTCAGTAGTTTCAATTTCAATGGACCGTATATTTTTCTAACAGCACTCAAGTCGGTTAAAACTGCGGAATTTCATGTCGGTAAAGAATTTTTCATCAGTTGCATGACAGCCATGCAGAATATATGCATGTTTAAGTTATCAAGTAAAATCAAGTTATTGATGCAATAAGCAAGGGGGGAATAGGTCTCCTGAGGAAAAGGTACATTCTTTATGGGTAAATAATAAATGCAAGAAATGCATATCTAGAAAAACAGCCATAAAGGTCTCCTTCGGCCATTCCTCGCCTCCCGCCGTAGCTATCCTGGCTCTTGCCCCTTTCAACTCTGGTTTATTTTGGCTCTGTCAGTGGGGATCTGAAGTTAAAATGGGACACCTGACCTGGGATAGTCTGTAATGTAACTCTCACTGGGACAACCCACCAGCAGGCCAGGGATACTGATTTCATGGCTCAATGGCTCTGCATAATTTGCTTGGTTTTTAGTGCACTTATTTTTTAGACTCTATGTTATCTAGATAGGTAATGTGTGTTTGAGTAAAAACAAAAATGGGCAAGCTTGGAGGCTTTTGCATTTGTCCTTATTTTGTTGCGTGGTTTAACTTTTTTTAAATGTGAACTTATGTATTTACTTACCTACTAATTACATAATATCTACATTATGGCACCGTAATGGCTTAACAGTAAATAATTTGCATTACTTTTGCTCAAACACTCATTTAGCACAAATTTCTCCATGTAATTTCCTGGGCAAAATGTTAAAGTCCATCAGGTGTAAAAGATAATGCTGTTGGAGACCCTAAACCGACCATGTGGTAACCTGTTGTCAGTGCACACCATTCCAATGATGTCTCTGCTGCCTGCTTGATGCTAGGACTTGGGCTCCTGAGTTGTCTTGAACACCAGGCAATCATTTGCCCTCTTTTTGGGAGATGTTTTATTTCAAAAATGATGAAAATGGTATCATTCCCTCACTGGGAATTTGACTATGTATTTGACTATTTGACTATTGTAGATGATGAGTGTGTTCAGTTTCTCTGTGCCCTGTATGTCAATACAATAGGTGTATCTCTGCTTTTCTTGTAAAAAGCCAGGGTTTTGATTCTCTGTCAGGGACCCCTAGTCATGGGGGAACACAAGCCCAGATAAGATGAGGGAGTTGAAACCTGTGCCAAATAAAAACATGTGGATCAGATGATCTGCTGTGGCAATAACAAGGTGTAGTTTATCGGCACCCTGTATGAGAAGTGTGAATGAAGTGTATAATTTTACCAGTGCTGCGCCAAGAGCAAGTCAACATGAAAGGTTTGTTTTGCAAACTCGGTACCAAATAAAGTGTAACTTGCCAACCTGAAGTTCTCCTAGCTCTTTCACCATGCTTTCCCTCAACTTTGATTTGGATCAGTATTATTTGCCTTATAGACGGTATGGTGGCTTAATGGTTAGCACTGTCGTCATGCAACGCCAGGGTCTGGGTTCGATTCCTGCCTTGGTGGGTTTCCTTCGGGTACTTCAATTACCTCCCATAGTCCAAGGTGATGCAGATTAGGCTAATTAGCTTTCCCAAATTGCCTGTAGTGTGTGAATGTGTGTGTGAGTCCTGTGATGGATTGGCACCCCATCCAGGGTGTACTCCGCCTCCTGCCCTAAACCTCCTGGGATAGTCTCTAGGCCCCCAGCGACCCTGTATACAGGATAAAGCAGTTTAGACAGCAATAGTTGAGTGAGTGAGTCTCCTTGGATGCAAGCTGATTCATCATGCTCTAAAAATTCAGCATTGTCTCTAATCCATTTTGAAGAAAAAAGTGACAAAAATTCATGATTGTGGGATTTCGGTGAGTTTTGTATGTTGGCATTTACAGAAAACCAATCACATTGTTCTCAATTGTTCAAATTTGCATATATTTTTGCAATCATCAACATCAGGAACCAGTTTCCTTCAACAGTCCCCAAAATATGCTGGTAGGTTGGTGGATTGGCTGTGTCTTGTGATGGACCAGGTGAAAGATGAGGTGAATGAAGGATGGAACAAATTGCTTATCTTAACCTAAAAGTTTATTCCTAACTCGAAAAGGGATTTCTGTAATATATTTATGCTTCTGTTTATTTATCCATAGTTTTTAATTTATTACATAGTTTTAGACTTGTTTTTCCCATCCTCTGTCTCTCTCTCTCTCTCTCGCTCCATTATAACACAACATGCTGTTAAGCTCAGCTACACTTCTTTGTGACTGACTAACCTGATGTTGTTAGAAATAGCACCTTATTCCTCTAGCTGCCCGAAAGCACTGTGAAAAGCCCATTCATTGCTGTTCTCCTCCTCCCACTCACTCCCTCACTTATCATCTCTGCTGCTAAATCCACCTGACAGGCCTCTCACAGGTACGTCTAATCCTCCCCTCCGGCCATCTCCCTCTCTATCGCTCGCACTCTGTCTGTCTGCACTGTGTCCTACTGCGGGATCATCTACACATCTTTTACTTGGTGCAGCAGGCTGTTTTGTTCACACAGCAGGCCTGAGCAGGGTAGTGTCGTGTAGGAGTAAAGCAGCTCGGTGGTGATCTGTGTGTTTGCCCTGCATGACTGCCAGTGCCTTGGACGGTAATCGGCATGTAAGGAAGTAACATACTTCCTTAATTCACAAGCACATAATCATGCAGTGCATCAGTGTGACAGTTGAGACACTTAAAAATGATAGCATGGCCATATGAGAGCGTTAAGATTGAATTAGGTCATTTTTATGTTTTTATAGTATCAACAACAACAACAACAACGTGGCATGGTGGTACACCAACTCATAGCAACACAACTCGACAGCTCACATCTCCAGCATCTGTGTGGTCACTGCGAGTCTCTTTTTAGTCCTCCAGAAAGTGGTACAAACTTGCCAGTAGGTATGAATGTCAATGTGTCCAATGTTGATTTGCATCAATTTCTATATTACTCCCAGACAAAATAAAGTGACCAGGATACACTGTTTACGGAGCATTAATGCATTTAAGAATGAATAAATAATAACAGTAGACACGTGTCAGGATCTCCGGTCAACATTCACACGCACATTCACCTTCTAGACGCCAATGTCTTTGGACTGTGTGAGGAACCCGAAGTCCACGGAGGAAACCCGCAAACTCAATGCACACAGACCCCAAGGTGAGAATCGAACCTGGCCCCTGGAGGTGCAAGGCGACTCTGCTAACCAATAAGCCACAGTGCCGCTATATAAACAGAGTAAGGTGTTAATTAAACATTCTGGGTGTTAATTCGACACTATAATCATTTTTATAATCCACTGTAATAGAGGCATCACATGCATAACATCTTTCAGGTTATGGCCTGGGCGCTTTGTTTGTCCTCAGCACTTCTAATGCAATACATAGCTTCTGTGGTCAAACTGACTGTGTCACATTCCTTTGCTCTCAGCCTCTGCTGATACAACCCACTGTGTTTGGCTATCATGCCTTAAACGCACTTCCGTCTTGAGCAAGTTTTCTCTGATAATGACCTTCATACCTCGCCATATACAGCGTCTCCGCACACACATACAGGGGAGCGTGGGAGGTGCTGACGGCTCTGACAGGAGTGTGTACAGTAATCAGAGGCCAGTCACATCCTGCTGACTTCCCTCTCAGGCCCATCAGGCCTCACCTCTCGGTTTCCTTCTCTAGATTAGCTGTCCTGTTTCCTGAAGAGCGATTAAGAGAGCGCAATGAGACAGCGAAGCTTGACTGCAACTCAACAGTGTTTAACTCATCGAATTTCCTCGAGCGATATTTTAACACCTCGATTAACGTTCTGTATATATTTGTTATTATCATTATGAATATTATTATTATTATTATTATTTATGGAGCGCATTTAAATCTATTGCTAACTTTTTAAATAATGTTATTGTCTTGTGGACATGATGTGTGAAGAAATCAAAAATCTCTCAGGTTTCTGAAGACGAATCACCTCACTAAGTTTTCTACTGTACTGTATGTGATCTCCTGTGCTAAACCTCATGCCTGGTATTTTCCAATACTTATTACCTTTTGGTTCAGGACAGCTAGCTTGATTCACTTCATTGTACATCTGGTGGGAGCAGATTTCCTGTGGCACTTTGGGCTGGTGTTCAGGGACACCATGCATACACACACAGTCACATCGCGCACACACACACACACACACACACACACACACACACACACAGTCCAACACCGAGTTCCTTGCCTTTGTCAGGCTTGTCATGACACTCGCACGTCCGGTCTGGTTTATCGGTAAACCTTGGGGCAGCATTGACAAGCCTGAGGAAGTACTCCCGACCGCTATGTCAGTAAATTCTGCTCTTCAGCTGACAGCCTGTCTTCGTCGGCCTGATGGCAGAGTCACTCGTAGCTCTGGACCCGATTGATTACGTTCTAGGCCTTGCTGCGTGCATCGTCTGTTATTTCCTTAACACCTTCGATGTGCAAATTCACCGACCTTCAAAGCAATTGCAAATTCAAAATAGAAAGTATACAAAGCTGACACGTTTTTTCCCTACTTGTGGTTGGAAACAGGTTACTGTTTCCGATTATGACTTTTAGGAAGGGAAGTTTCCCACAAAAGCTGAACATGTACTTCTGCACTAGTCTGCAAATTTACAGTAGATACCAATGTGCGTGTGTTAAGAACTGAAACTCTGATGCATCTTTCTATTGAATCACATCGTTTCAACATGACAACCACTATCGTTTTCACATTTGCTGCTTGTTATAACTTATTGTTATGAAAATGAATGTTGGTGGTAAAAAGTACATTTGCTGTGTATTCATTATCAAACAAGAAATATTAAAATGTGTTGATATAGTGCTTTATTATTTTTCGTGGTGAATAAGGCTTTGATTTGATTGCATGTATGATAAGATCGATTGGCGAGTCTCATTCTGCCTTCGCATCATCAGGTTGCATCAGTAAGTTGCCGAATATGCAGAAAGGGCTTTCACATGCATCCCTGAATAAGCATGACCTTTCAAGCCCACTTCTTGCTTAACAGGTTTGTCACTTGCACTTATGTCTCGTTATTGTGTTTGTGTGTGTGTTTCTTTCTTTCTTTTTTTCTTTCTTTCTTTTTTTGGGGTGGGGGGGGGTTCACATAAAGGCCCTGCTGGAAGTGAACGCTGGCCGTACAAAAGCTGCCTCGCCACTGAGTCAAGTGGCGAGTCGCTACTACACTTCAGGTGAAGTGCTTGTGCTGGAGTGACTAAGCATGAGGCTTCTTCAGGTTCTTTAGAAACACAGAGGTGGCGGAACATACCATTTGCACTTGTGGGCTGCGTTATTTGCTTGTTTTTTTCCAACGCTTTTCGAGTGCTTGGTTCATTTCTGCGGTTGACGGAGTGTCCTTTGTTGTTTTATAGCTGGCTTGGAGAACTGGGGAAAGATTAGTCACTAGCCAAAACAGGCACCGTTGATTACAGCCCACTGCATTTTCGAGGTTTTGTCAACAACTTCCAAGGAATATTTATTGGTGGGCTTCGTAAACATTTTTAACGAGAGATTCGCAGAAATTAAACAAACCTCAATGGTCGGGATGTTCAAGGATCCTTTACATTTAAAAAAAAAAACACAACTTGAGTTTTGACTTTGATTTTTTGAAGTTAACATGGAATACACTGAAATAAAGCTCAGATAACACCAGGACTCGGGCATCTCCGAGACTTTGCGAGGCACCATCTGGGAATCTCAAGCTGTTGCCTTGTGGTTATAGATACTTCTTCAGTATTTCATTGCTATCATTACAAGCACAGCTCTTCAGACTACAAAGAACCTTGAGTCAAGCTTTAGAACTCATTGTGGGTGAACAAAACTCCACCCTATCTAAAGACTTCTAGCCAGTTCTGCACAAACCCATGAAAAAAAGCTTAAAAGCTATTTTTACAATAGTGCATGAGAACTTTGTGCCAGTATTGACCACAATGATGTTTCATAATAGCAGTCCCTGTAGTTAAATATGCATGAATCAGTCCACTTCTCTTTGGTTTTTCAACTAATTTAAATAATCATGTACAACATTTTGTCGAAAAACAAGCCAAGGTGTGTGGTGGCAAGAATATGTGTGTGTGTGTGTGTGTGTGTGTGTGTGTGTGTGCACGCAAGTTGCAGAGTGTCACTGCCTGGTGTGAATCACTCGGTGATGGGATCACAATTGGTGTGTGGGAGTACGATAAACACCCTAGACTTTTTAGCAGGTGCAAAAGTTTGAGTTTCTGGCCCAAGTTAGACCTTGGAAACGCCTGACACCGGTATGAATCACTCAGCCTCTCGATGGATATATAAAAACTATATACTCATCCACAAGCCATGCTTGAAATATGTACTGTATGTACCTGCGGATAAGTGCATCAGAGCTGTGAGGACTTTCAATTGTGGCCAGCAGTGACTTTTTCATCATTTTTTTATATATGGGAATGGACCAGACTGGTTGGCTTTTGGCCGCCACAGGCATGGATGAGACTTGGGTTCTCATGATCCTGTCACCAGTTTGCTGGTGTATAGTTGGTGATGATCAGTTTTGTTTAGTTCACCCGGAAGTGGTGTTGACGTTATGGCTGATAAGTGCATGAATACTGTACATGTGCCCTGTCCTTCCATTCAGCCATGTATTCCCAGCTCTTATGCAGTACTTCCGGGAAAAGTCCTAGATCTACCACAATACTGATATTTTGGCTACTGTGCATAATTTGGCTACTAGAGATGTTTAAGTGAATGCATGTTTGCAGTGAAGCAAAGGTCAAACATATTTGTACCATATATTGTATTTTTTCTTTTTTAGAGAGAGGCATGTTGCAATATAAGCTCCTACATCTTGCATTTATTTGAGCATGGAAGAAACACAACTCGGCTGTACCCCAAAACAGAACAAATCTCTCAATTCTTTACTGGAAGTCAGACTTTTACCTTGACTTTGAGCTCAAACCCGATGATGTCTCATGCCTCACAAAGACCCACATTGGGATTTAAGGGCAGAGTTCAGGTCAGTAAGTCATGCCCCACTTAGATTAATCCATATTCCTTTAACAAGGTCAAATAGTAGAAGAAAAAAAAAATCTGAATATAAAATTATATTGATTTTGAGACTGCTGATATAGAATACAACTTTTGTTACTGTAAGTGAACACAAACCCTATAAGCACTAGAGGTTCCCCTGGCTCAATCACATGGATAAAACTCTACATCAGCTGGTTCACCATCAGGTCGCCCTGAAATGGAGTCTTTCCCCAGACACCAATGTAATCAGCCCCATGGATCCTCATCCAGAAGCACAAATCCTCCTGTATGTTGTAAGCTGATACAGTAACCATATGCCACGAAATATCACTCATTCAGTTTTGGGGTGGAACTTGGTCTTGGCTTGCCCTCCCCAAAATGGTGTTTTATTTCCAAGGCCTTGGTATTAAGCTGTGCTTTTCCCCAAGGATTAGTGGAAAGTGTGACCCGTGTCCATCCCATCCCTGCTCTCCCAGTGTCTCTTGCTCTGTTTCTTTTCCACTAACGATGGTATTATTTCAGTAGATTAGTGATGTGTTTGTGTTGACAGCTGTTGTGCTGATGCCGGATTAGATCTTGCATGAAGTATAGTTTGTGTGTGTGTGTGTGTGTGTGTTTGTGTGTGTGTGTGTGTGTGTGTGTGTGTGTGTGTGTGGGCACAGGTTTTTAACCTTGTAAATGTTGCTATTCAAATGACAGTTTTAGCAGTTTTTTTATGTCTGGTTTTTTTTTCCTTAAATATTTATTGATATTTTTTCGGAACGGCCAAAATACTTATTTTTGGTTCC
>JAOVVB010000049.1:7578328-7588685 GCA_028570985.1 Heterobranchus longifilis
ATTTATTTATTTATAAATAAATAAAATGTCCGGAGAGAAAAGTGATGTACTACTAGGAGCGCGCGCTGCACCTGTTACCCGCGCGCCCGAACACCGACACGCGCGAGCCGCATTTCATGCCGAACACGCGCGCGCGAACGCAGCAGAAACAACTTTTCCGCCGTTTGAATACATAACAGAACCCGTGCTCGTTCATCATCACCACTTAAAGATTTGTTTGATTTTTACATAAATAAAAAAATCATTCAGTCGTGCAAAAAAAAAAAAAAAAGTTACACGAATAAAGACAAGTCGTACAACTCCTATAAGAGTGAAGGGGTGCACAAATATTTACTTCCAGGAGCACCAGGATGATACAAACCTGCCTGGTTTGTGTGTGTGTGTGAGAGAGAGAGTACGCGCGCGCTCTGGCAAAATAACTAGATGTAACAACAAACGCGCGCGCACACACACACACACACACACACGGTGTTTCGCTTAAAGACACAGTGCACTATTTGTGTGACAAGAAAATGGTAACAACCTGTTGACCACACAAGCTAGAGATGAAACATGAGGCCAAGATAAATACAATAAAAAATATAACTGCAAAGCAAGGATGAGCGGGCCAAAGAACCTTTTTGAGCAGTTGTTAAGACCTCCAAAAAGCCCCAGATGTTGAAAAAAAACATCACACTATGATGTCACTCAGTATGATGTCACTGACAAAGTTATTAGCATACGTTTAAGACATCGCCGCGGCTGAACCTTTTGGGATATCAAAAATCCCTTCCTGATTTTGCATCATTAAGGTTTTGAGATCATATTGGCCCATTTTGGTGGCCAATGAGATCTAAATGTGTACCAGGTTTTACATGTACTGTATATGTGCAAGTGATTATGAGCTATGCAGCAAAATCTCGTGTGAAGGCCCTGGGCCATCACTCACTATCAGCATCAGCACAATAAGAGCTATGATGTCATAGTGCTTGGGCCCTATAGGCAAATCACATCAGTTATATTTTATATTTTTTCATACCACTTTCTGTACTTTGCGTGTGGTCAAAAAGCACTGGAGCACATCTCAAGGGAGTTCAGTACACAAGGCAGATTGGTGTCAACACAAATCAGACTACAATGCATGTCTTTGGATCATGAGGGAAACTTGGAGGAAACCCACTAAACACAGGGAGACTCTACACAGACAAAATCAAACCCCAATCCAGGAGCCGCAAGGCAACAGTGTTAGCCAGTAAGGCACCATGCCATATAAGACACCAGCCTTACTCCTGGTTAAACTAAGCCTTTAGGGGAAAAAATCATCCTGAACATTTAATCATTATAAATGCAGCAGAACCTCAGCATTCTAGAGGTGAGTTCCTGAAGTGAAAATTCGTATTGCGATATTCATTTTCCCATAAGAAATAATGTAAATGCAGATAATCCATTCAACCCACATTACCAATTTTGAAAAGACGATGTAAAATATTAAATAAAATAAATAGACATTTAACCTCAATCTTAATTAATGACTCCTCTTGGTACCGGCTGCTTTTTTAGCTGTGATATCCTTTTTAATTTCCACTGAAAGTGGCTACCTTTTCTTCTTGCTTTCATCCTTGCTAACTTTCCTGGGACCCATGATGCTATGTCTTCACTAAATCTTGCACAAATTCCCCCCAAAAAATTTAAAAAATGGGAAATCCATTTGCTTGGCTTCCCACTGATGCAAACAAGTTTTGAACGGCTCCCGTACGTACGCGCAACTTAGCCAAGCCAGTGTACAGTTTGGCTTGTTTGGTGGTTTGCCAAAAATGCTTTGTATGCTGATGCAAATTTCTTTCAAAATTTCAATTCTTAAGGGCCAAAATTCGAAAGGGGGACATTCGCATGCCGAGGTTCCACTGTAATGTTATATTCATCAGTGTGCAAGATTTAGCTGCCGCCCAAGTATTGACGTTAGTCTATTTTCACTTTGGCTAATAGCGTCATGACTGAGATAAACAGTGTGATGTAGCAGGGCAGTGTTGTCCAGCTCTCTCACTTCTTCATTACAAACATACAGTTCTGTGCAAAAGTCTCGAGCCACCGCTCATTTCTTCATATTTCGGTTCCACGAGCCAGACTTTCTTGTATTTTTAATGTAGTCTTGAGGGATAGCTCTCCAGACTTGAAGACCTCATATAGTTTCAGTCCAGTCCCTGTACCTGCCCAGTTTCAGAGGAATGTGTTGTGTGTTAAGCCACACAGTGACCTATGAATTATTCAATTACAAAAAAACATCTAACTTAAGGTGAGAAACAGATGATCAGGCAGATAATCAGTATAATGGTGATGCTGAATGCTAAATAGTTGGAAAAGACGAGAGGGGAAATGAGTTTGCTGTCGAGGTTGTTGCATAAACAACCAATTTTTTCATTCTATTTTTAGGCACTTTGCAGAGTAAAACATTAGTTCACATTACTTTATTCTATCTAAATGAAAATGAAGAAATGGCTCAAGACTTTGCACACTACTGTATGTAGATCGCTTAGTAGGCAGAAAAAAAAGTGAGGCAATTCAGTGCGAAGTATTGCTGCAATGCAGTGTGGAACTTAAAGTCTAATGCTTGCTTTCTCCACTACTTTTATTTGGATTTCCAATTAACGTTTAACGGCATTGTAACCGGATCATAAGGCTGGATCCATACATCCATGGAGACACAAGTGCTATGAAGCATGCACTCTAATTTACACTTTTAAATACATTTTTGCCTACAGACCTAGGATTTTGAGCCACACTGTATATAGTCTATTTAGTTTCATCATCATACAGTGGCAAAGTGACATGCAGGAAAAGTGGACCTTTTAAGGTGGTAAAACTTTTAAGACTAACATTGTTGATCAGAAGTCATTTTTTCCTGCATTTATCTAAGTTGAAGGGAAGAACTGTAGAACAAGGTGCTTTTGATGCTAGAAAGTTTTAAGCAAGACCGCAATAATGACAGAAGAAATCAAAGTGATGGTTTTAAAAGTACCGTCTTCACCTCTCATCATACTACTTCTGTACAAAAACACAGGAATGGCAATATGAATGTATTCATGTGTTTCAGGATAGAGTTTTCCTTTAACATTTAAATGTATTCACAGTTTTATTTAATAGAATCGCTTCTGGCGAGCGGAGGCACTTAATTAAAATTGTGTCCCTCTCCTGTAAGTCTCACCAGCGAGGGCATAGTGGGGGTGTTTAGCCTACAGTTTTATGCTCCACTAACTTTGGATTCTAAATAGGCCACTGTGATTTCTCTCGGCTCTCGGTATCATTAAAAGGCTTTACAAAGAGTTCACTTAAGCACAGACTAAGCTTGGAAAATGACATTTACATGAGGACCTTTTAAGAATGAATTGGTTAAATGGTACTTCACACCATGGTTAAGCCCACTCGGGCTTAATAAAAAAAAGAACAATTCATGGTAACATTTCAACTGCGTATTAACTGTCAGTTGAACTATGGTCTTACACCCTTCACTTAGTATAATGAAAGGGGAAGCTGCTCATGGAAGCTCAGCTTTAATGATACAGCGGTTGACTATAATTGGGGCCTGTAGAGAGACAGCAAGCAAGTCTTAGCCGATAGAAGGGTCGTTCAAGTCAAACAGGGACTTGTGATGAAATTTCTTGTGAATGAAGGTGTAAAAGACTTCAAGCACAGTACACTGATGAGACTCTTAGCCGCAGTAAAGCATTTAAATGGTGCAAACATTTTAAACAAGGCCGTACATCCGTGAAAGACAATCTTGGCTGAGGTGGCTTGATCCCACTGCAGTCGTTCACGTGAACATTCAGCGAGTGGAACACTTGTCACTAATTGGTGAAAGAGGCGCATCTGTCTTTGGGAACTGAACACACAATCATTCACCAGCACATTCAGCTAAGTTTTTTTTACCACGTCCCCCCCTACAGCCCTGACCTCACACCAAGCTGTTTTCACATGTTCAAGGAGTTCCTGGGAGGCCAGGGTTTCAGCATGTGAAGCAGGCAGTCTGACCACGGCTCCAGCAAACTGAGTAAACTTTCTACCATCCTGGTATCCAAGCACTAGTGAAACACTTGGATCAGTGCATTAGTGTAGCAGGGGATTATATAGAGAAATAAAGCGAGTTTTTACTCTAATAACTGTGTTCTGTTATTCTGAACAATCAAAAGTCCCGGTTTGACTCGAACACCCCTCATATAATTCTGTGTAACGACTAGTAAGTTTTCTCACACACAGCGCTTAGATGCTCTATCCTGACGGGTCAAACGCTGTTGATTAATATGCTCATCGTGTTATCTAACAGTCTATTAACAGACTTTTTTTTTTCTAAATGTATACTTTTTAGACTGTGAAGATTTCAGTAAGACATTTCTAAAATATTTATGAGAGGAATCTTCAAAGTCAGCGCTTCGTAACAAAGTTTTTTTCCACCACAGGAAATTCTTCACGACTTGTCATGTTTTCTGGTTAATATAATAATGTGTGTATTTTTGTCTTATTAATTTAAAGAAAGTGAACCGATTAGACAATGGTTAGGGAATGACAAGGTTTATGACAAAGTGATCAAAGTAACTAGCTTATCTACTGGACATTTTAATGTAACTCTAAGCTGTTGAAAGTGTCATTCTTTGATCAAATGAAAAATTGAGATTGGTGCCAGATGCTGCTGTATAACAATAAAGAAACATATAAAGATGAACGATTATTGGTGTTGGATTGATTGTATGCGGAGACGAACTTGGCCAAGGTCTAAGTGCGACAAAATACTACTATTTTGTTTTGTCTAAGATGATTATGTGCTTCATATACTGGGTGTGTCCGTAGCATGACAGACACACAGCTGCACATTGTTGAAAGCATTTCCACTAATCTCTTGTGGTATGCGGTTCATAACCAAGGACTCACATTATGACTGACAATGTGAATGACCAATTGTCCAGTCAGATGTTTTGGGAAATGCATAGGATGATCTGGAAAAAAAAAAAAAAAAAAAAACTCAGAAGCTGCCAAACCATAATTCAGGAAAGCCAAAGAAAGATTAGGCCATTTTTGTTCCTACATACTGTATACAGTAAGAAAACTTTGATATCCTAACTTTGAGAAACAGAAGAAATTCATTCAACCACCTACAGTATAGTCACTGCGTCATCCTGGTCAGGATCACAATGGATTCAGAAATTGTGGGTGTAAGGCGGAATTACACTGTGGATGAAAGAAACCAAAAAACCAATACAGGATAATAGAGAAGGACTAAACTGTGAGGTGGCTCTGCTGCCTGGGGTGCCACCATGCTGTCATCCATAAACAATGCATAAATGTCTATACACAGGCTTTCTTCAACTGTAAAAACTACTCACTTTGTCCTCGACAGGTAGGTATATAAAAAATGTTTTTATATCTTTGTGATCATAAATTGAGAACAGTAATTTGTTAGACAATTTTGTGATGTAGTAAATCAGACAAAAGACTTCAAACACATTTGTAATAAGATTCTTGCTGTCAAAAATTTCTTTGAGGCTCCATGGAATGCTATTTCAATGCTTAACACTATGGGTACCTGATCAGAACGTTGTCGGTTCAAGCCCCAGCATTACAATGTTACTCCACTGTGACCCTTGAGCATGGCTGCTACCATGATGTGATATAGGAGGGGCGTTCAAGTCAAACTTGGGCGATGAAGATGTCAAGAACAGTACGGTGATCAGACTATTAGCCGCAATAAAACATGTGAATGGTGGACATTCAGCCAGTGGAACGTCTGATCCTTAAAAATCGCATCCGTCTGTGGGAACTGTACACACGATCATTCACCAACACCACTTGCACATTACAGGAAATCGGCTGAGAGATACTGCTACATCCATAGTACAGTCCTGATATGTTTGGACCATTAAAGGAGTTCTTGGAAGGCCAGTATTTCAGATGTGAATGAGGCAGTCAGATAATGGCTCTGGCGTAAACATTCTACCTTGATGGTATCCAAGCACTAGTGAAACGCTGGGATAAGTGCATTAGTGTAGCAGGGGATTATATAGAGAAATAAAGGGAGTTTTTAATATTATGACTGCGTTCTGTTGTTCTGCACAAAAAAACTCTGGGTTCATACGCCCCTCATATAACGCACTAGCATCACTAGTGTCCTAACATTTCCATGATTGTATCATGTTTTTAAATCTTGTTTTGTGTTTTTTATATTCACTACATATTACAGAGGGGGGCCAAGTGAAGAGATGCTTTATTGATTTTTATGGATACAATAAATTGGCATTCATGAAGCCCCTCCACGAAATTCACATCATACAAGAACTAATTTGAACCTCAGCTGTTTAGATCATATCTACAGTTTACACTTTTTATTTTTTAATGGATGTGAATATTAATTTTACAAACCATGCCGCATTTTAATACATATCCACAAATTCATTCAATAAACCCCAGTCATCCAGTAAAGGGGGGAAAAAATGACACGGTATAAATAGAAGGCACGGTGCAATGCCTCGTATGTGGGGTATAAGTCAGTTCCATTTGCCACTGTGTTTTGTTTTAATGCAGTGTGAGACTTTAGTCCTCTTTAGTGCTTTTTAGGTGACTGATCTGTTTTGTCTCAATTTGCGATGTGCCATAGACTCTCCACAGTGCTGTGTGAAAGCAGCGATTTCTTCCTGAATAGATCAGGTTTCCTTATGACGCAAATCATATTCTTTTCTTCAATGACAGCGTCATATCCATACGAGGTACAAGGGCATGTGGGGTGAGAGGCTTAAAACAATTAATCAGTTCATAAATAGTTTTCCTGTATGAGGTGCTTGGTGACCATTATTGCTTGGGGGTGGTGTTGATCTCTTAATTCCCATCCATATTAATATTAAACTATTTCTCTCACATTTATCTCATTTAATTCACATCGAAATTGATCTAATCCTTATCTGTAACATGTCTAGATTTTGACCTTTTTAGGTGTGGTTAGTTTGTGCTGTAACTAAGAATCAAAATAATTTCCACTTCTGCCTCTGAGACATTCCTTTGCTTTCATTTGTCCTCACTTTCAGCTCTCTCTCTCTCTCTTTCTCTATGTATGTATATTTTAATGTGCATAAATACATCTTGACAAGAAAATTGATAAACGAGGCCTTAAATCCTGAATCTCTTCAAGATATACAGTAGCTTATTGATAATATAGGAATAAGAAGTGAGTGAAGGAAAGGCTTACACACTGTCTTACCTGTCTTACCTGTCTTGAACATGTCTTACAGCACGCAAGTGTGTGTCTTCATGTCTGATAGATAGGTTAAGAGAGGAACTGGTCTGTTTTCTGTGTCTCTGCTCAACTACCTCTCTCTTTCTTGTTCTTCCCTCTCTCACCTTCTTCAGTGGTTTAAATAAAGAACTGTGTTTTTAGCAATGTCGCAAGAAGTGTGATCATGCAACAAGTGTGTGTCTGTGTGTACGTGTACGGGTGTATGCGAGTGTAAGAACTCACATGGTTGCATTGTGGTCAACCTTTCCCCAGGTTCTTGATGACTAGCTCTCTCACTTCTCCTTTCCAATAACTTACTGACTTCCATTGACTTAGGACATCCAGCTTAACTCCCTTTTCTTAAGCACGAAAGGTTAACGAAAGATCGTTTTCGTTGTGACATAAATTGCAGGATTTATTTTGTAAGAGTGTAATAATATGAATAAGTGTAAGTATTTTAAATTACACACTTCCGATCAATTTTTTTGATGAATCTGCATCCCATAAATTGTGTAGGCCAGCTTCAAAGGCTTTTGTTATTTACAAATTTGAAATACTTTTTTTAAAATCATCTAAAGACATAGTTACATTTTTATAAAATGATATGAAGCAAGATATGAGATCTTACATGAGATTTAGTCACAGAAATTATTTATTCAGTTTTTTTCTTTTTCTTTTTTGTGGTTTGATTTTTTTTTTTGTTGAGTTTTTTAAAGTCATAAGAGGAAAAAAAAATCTCAAAACAGAACTTGCGTAAGTGCTATTCTCAACAAGTGGTAACGTGGTCGTTTGTGTGACGTGCACTGCGCATGCGCAGTTATTATTATAACTATTATAATTATTCGTTATTATTATTATTATTATTATTATTATTATTATTATAATGTTTTACAATATGTGTAACCCCCCAGATTTGTGAGAGAGAAATAAATATGTGCCAAGGGTTTTGATCCCATTCTCAAATTGAACTCCTATGAAAACCCTTTTTTTTTTTTTTTTTTTTAAGAAAAAAAATACTTTTTAGAAAAATAAATAAATAGAAAAATAATTGGGTCATAGTCTGGTAGCAAGGGGGAAAAATCAGTACAAATAAATTCCTAGGTGAGGGTTTTATTCACTCTAAACTGTAATCCAATTTCATGCCACACTCAATACTTGAGAAGCTAGTGCGCGCACACGCGCGCGCACACGCAGAGAGAGACAGAGAGAGAGAGAGAGAGAGAGAGAGAGAGAAAGAGAGAGAGAAATTCAAATGGACACTGATCTCATAATAATAATAATAATAATAATAATAATAATAATAATAATTTTGTTCTTTATCTGTTCATTCTTTATACATATATGTATATATATAATATAATATCCTGTGAAACACAATTTCTCTGGAACAAGAGCATAAAACCACTCTGGCATTTTATTGGTCAATTAGTATATCTGAACTCCACAGGGAATAACAGAGTGTGAGAGAGAAGGAACAGCCCTTCTACCGACCAGAGAGGGTGTGTGTGTGTCGTGTCAGGATTGGGAGAAAATATGAAAAAAAAAAACAGTAATATTATATAATTATAATACATTAAATAATAATAAATGATGTGTGCTTGTATATTCTGCCTCGTTTAAATGACGCACTATCTGTCTCAACAGCACCTGGATGAATCAATTTCAACTGCGCATGCGCTACCACAGGTACGCTACCTGTCCCAGCCTTTCAGGTTGCCTTTTTGTGCTATTAATTGCCCCCCTCTCTCCTCCCCTTCCACTCGACCTCCATCACGTCCGATCTTCTTTACATTCCTCTGCGTAAAGATAGGTGGCGCGTCTCGGTGTAGCGCAAATAAAGTAAAGAGAGGGAGAGAGAGAGAGAGAGAGAGATGAAAAAAATTGAAGAGGCGTAACATCACGTCAGCTCCTCCAGATCTTAACTCCTAACCTGTCCATCAAGTAATAACGGTCCCTCACGTGGAGTGAATGGTGCAGACGCAGTCGCAGGCACGCTGGCGCGCATGTCTGTGGTTCGATCCGACACTCGGCTTCGCCTTCCAAACCCTTCCTCAGCATTCTCCTTCCTCCCTTCCAGCCCGAGTCGGGAGCTGTCCTCCACTCTACTCCACACTCCGGTAGGTGTGTTTGTTTTGTGTGTGTGTGTGTGTGTGTGTGTATCTATTCAGGCCCTTGGAGATGGCGCTTTGGTTTTAGTTCTTTTTCTCCTCCCCATGAGTAAGAAATCTTGGCACCGTCCATTCACTCACCTGTGCAGGTGAGAGTGAGAGTGGGGGGAAAAAAGGAGCGCGCTCCTGTGCGGCGACGAGCTCAGGATACCACCGGCGCTCCCGTGAACGCGCGCGCTCTCTCTCTCTCTCTCTCTCTCTCTCTCTCTCGTTATACGCGCACGGTGCAGTTCGTGTCCCAGAAATGGGGTTATATTATTCTAAGCATTAATTTTTATGAAAAAAAAAATATATTTTTTGCATATTACAAACTGGTGTGTGTGTGTGTGTGTGTGTGTGTGTGTGTGTGTGTGCGTGCGTGCGTGCGTACAGGTACATGTCGTGTGCCATATGCAGAAATGTCACTTGATTATTATTGCCCAAAACTGTTTGATATTTTGAGATTCCTATATTTATAAGCTGACCAATTTGTAGCTATTATTATTATTATTATTATTATTATTATTATTATTACCTTTTTATGCAGCCTTCTTATTGTCATCTGCGCAGTACTATTTATGTCTATAATGTTTAATGTTTTTAAAAAAATTTATAACATTTTAGTCTGTTTATTATTTCTGTTCCATTTCTATAATTTTAGCTTTTGGAAGCACAGCGCAGGTCTAACAGCTCCAAAATATGTAAAATCTAAATTTTATAAAATAATATATATATTTTTTTACTTCAGTCTCTTCTATCATTTCTAAAACATTTTTTATTCTGTGTTACGATTGAGCAAACCACAAAAACGTCCACTCTCACAATCTCTCTCTCTCTCTCTCTCTCTCTCTCTCTCTCTCTCTCTCTATCTATCTATCTATCTATCTATCTATCTCTAACTATGTCTGTGTATCTAAAAAAAAGGTAAAAAAAAAAAAAAACACTCATATTTAAGCATTTTTAAATAATCAAAGAGTTA